>JAOTOM010002082.1:0-89359 GCA_034440615.1 Ashinkailepas kermadecensis | reverse complement strand
GACAGCGTGCCCCCTCATGTTCAACTGCCGGTTAATTACTGGATCTTTTTCACGGATGAGAACTGCCTCTTAAGACTTTTAGTTTTAGTATCCTGTGACACTGGGTCAATATGGTGGTGTTGTTGATCATGATGGCTCTTATCCGTGAAAAAAGATCCTGCAATTAACCGGCAGTTGAACATGAGGGGTACGCTGTCTCTTTATGATGGACAACCACTTCCCCCCAAGGGCATAGGAGACCGCCACTGGCTATGTACTGTCCGTGCTCTTGGAAACTCGAGCGATAGTGTGCATCTACATTTGTTCATCCGTGTTTATATGTATATAATTGGGAAAGTGTATAACATGACCATTTAGTATATTACTGTCGAAAACATTGCCATCTAAGAAGTACCCGCATATGAGATCTACGCAGGGGCGTCGATTTGTATCCTTTGCGGCGGCCATGCCCCCCCCAATGCTGATCTTGGCCCCCAATGTTGATTTGGGCCCCCCAATAACCCATGCTATTTTTATGCTGATAAAAAGCTAAAGGAAAAAATAAGAAAAACACTGTGCTAGGTACATATAAAACTTAGTTGATGTTAACCAGCACATTTTGTACTGAAAAAGAACAGATTTGGATTAGATAGTGGCCTGAGTATCCAACTTTTTGCTACATAATTCAAAATTATGTGCAAAAAAAAAATAGCTAGAATTCCCTCCACGGTGCAAGGAAAACTTAAAAAGCATGAAATGTTAAGATTCACTGATGATGCATTTTAAACCAGATTGTCTTTAAAAAAATGTTAAGCCACAAAACAACAATTGGATTGTCATACTCATGTTTGTACACACCACCAATGGCAAAACCACACGTACATGAGCTTAAACAGGAAAAAATCCATTCTTAATTTCCAGTCATTGTCAAACTTGCATTGTCCAGTGAACAACAATGACAATCATCATTGAGATTGTGGATATGCAAACTATAATTATCTTCAGCAGCCCACCTATCACACCATCAGCTTGATATTTACCTAGGTACCTACCTACATGCCCAATGACAATGCATGCCTTCAATATTGATATGGGGAAAAACGAGAGCCATGTGTGGGCAAATCTGCCAGCTTATGATGCCATGACAGAGAAAAGTCAGCAAGAAGCTGCATGGTCACTGCATTATAATTGGTATTCCTAAAAGAATACAAAAGAAAGCTATGGCTCACATGACTTTTAAGCAAACCTTAGTCATACAAGACCAATGCTATACAAGAAATAGCCTTGACAAGACCAATGTCTCGTACGCCGGAAAAACACCATTATTAAACGCCGCAAAAATACCATTATTTTAAAAGGTACACCGAAGTTCGACTTCAAATCTTCATGACGTCATAGGTTTTTATTCGTATATTGCATAAATTGGCAGCATCAGGCAAGTTTCAATTTCACTGCACATGGATGGGGGAGTGATTTTTTCAGGCGTACCGGACCACAGAGGACATTTGCGCCACCTTTGAAGCCAGTACGTTACATGTCTGACTATAAAAGCGGGTGTTTGCGATCAAGGTGCAGGCATGTGGACGTTTACGCAAAGGGAATTTTACGTTATAGTTTGTGTGATATTTTAGGCGCTGAAGGCGGGGCTAGGATGGGGACGTCCCCCTAATGTTTAGATGGCAGAGGTGTCGATTTGTATCCTTTTGTGGGGCCAGGTTGATCTTGTCCCCCCCAATGTTGATTTGGGCCCCCCCAATAACATATGCTATTTTTATGCTGATAAAAAAGTTGAAGAAAAAAAGAAGAAAAACACCATGCTAGGTACATTTTGTAATGAAAAAACAGATTTGGGTTAGATAGTGGACTAACTCTCCACCTTTTGCTACAAAATTCAAAGTGGTGTGCACAAAAACCAATTGTCATTGTCAAACTTGCATACAATCCAGTCCCGTGAACAACAATCAGTTATCATTCAGAGTGTGGATATATAAATTATAATTAACCTCAACAGCCCACTCATCACACGATCAGCTTGATATTTACCTGGTACCTAGGCACCTAGGTACATGCTGCAGAAAGACTTAGAAGAGCTTGTGAAGTGTTCCAAAAAATGGCAAATTAAATTTGGTAAGTGCAAAATCATGCATGTATGCAGGGGCGTCGATTTGTATCCTTTTGTGGGGCTATGGCCCCACCAATGTTGATCTTGCCCCCCCTGTACATGTTGATTTGGACCCCCAATAACCTATGCTATTTTATGCTGATAAGAAAGCTAAAGGGAAAAAATGAAAAACACCATGCTAAGTAGAAACATTGATGTTAACCAGCACATTTTGTACTGAATAGAAACATATTTGGATTAGATAGTGGACTGACTCTCCACCTTTTTCTGAAAAAAATGTAAAATTGTGTGCAAAAACAAACAAAATAGCTGGAATTCCCTCCACTGTGGAAGTACAGCTTACATCTTTCTGGGTTGGTTGGTTGGTTATTTGGGTTTACGGCCGCATTGACTGCGTTGGTCATACAGCTGCGTTGTCGTACAACTTTTCTTGTTCCCACCTTAAAGCACAATAATACCGAAAAGTTTCCGAAAAAAATTTTACAACCATGTTCACAAAAAAAAATTATTCAAAGTCAGCTCAGGTTAGGTTAAGCTCGGTTAGGTTTGTTTTTAAGGTTGAGAATTTTCAGAAAATAAATTAAGTGGCATTTTAATTTGGTTTAATTTTTTGTTCTCAAAAGATAGGTTAGAGTAGGCTAGGTTAGGTTTTGTTGCATTAAAAAAACATTTATGTTTATGCTATGTTACCGAACTCAAAGCCTTTTTGGCATTATTTTGCTCACAACCTGAAAAGTAAGCACAGAAAATAAGTGGGTCCAATCATCTTAGTCACCTTCATAAACGTGGTATTCTGCATATTTGTTTTGTTTTAAAGGAAAAAAGAACACCTTAGACTGCAAGGTTACCAAATAATTAGCAATTTTTTGGGGAAACTTTTTTGGATTTTTTTGAAAAGTTTTCCAACTTGAAAAGCCTAAACTAACCTAACTTAACCAAACCTAACCCATTTGCTTGCTATATGGAGGCAAATGTGTGTAGAAACTTGTCTTGTTACCACCTTAAAGCACAATAATACCGATTTGGCTAGGTTAGGCTAGTTTAGTTGTTTACCTTGGAAAAATTGTTGAATAATTTTCAAAAATAAAATAAAATCGGAAATTTTCCTTCAAAAGCAGCTGACATTAGGTTCGGGTAAGTTGGGTTCGGTTGTTCAATTTAGAAAATTTTCAGAATATATATTGCTTAATTTTTGTTTCTATTTGTTTTTCTCCAAAGCAGGGGCGTCGATTTGCATCGATAGACACTAGCGCGCATTAAATGTCACAAATCGTGATGGGCGTTCCTCTGAACATCCAAAATCGTAACATCCAAATAAAAAATTCCAGTTACAGAAATTCCAGCGCCTAAAGTCTAAATTTGAGGTTACAGTGACAAATGTGACAGAGGTAAGACATTTGTGGTGCAATTGCGCGCAGTGTTTAATCCGGAGGCCAATCTCATGTGACGTCGTACTGATTCGTTTTTGTACTTCGCACATTCTGATGTGTCCGCGGATTGGTGTGATTTTAAATAGGGAATAAATAGCTTGCTGATATTTCATTCCCAAAGGAACAGTAGTTGAAGAAGTTGGCAGGTAAGCTTGAAAAAGTCCAGTCCATGCTTTTTTTTATTTGTGCTCAGGGTTTCCATGTTAATATCACATAACTACCACGTTTGTCTTCAAGAAGAGCTGTTTTTAGTTTACTTTTATTAATATTTTCATTCCACTGCGCTTAGTGCCCTTTCTGCCCAGGATTGGGGCACCTAGTGTTGCATTTCCGTCCAGGGGTTGGCACACCTTTTGGTAAATTTATAGCTTAAGGTAATTTCTTAGTAATTTTTGTTCCATGCAATGTTTATGAATGTGATGAACATGATGTTACTGCTCATTTTGGTAAATTTGTGTTTTAAGGTGTTTTATGAATTCATGGAATGTATCATTTCAATGCAATGTTTATGAATGTGACTCAGATGATGGGACCACTCATTTTCTATACAAATGCCTACATTTCAGGTTGTGAGCAAAATAACACCAACAAAAAGCTTTGAATTAGGTGACATGCGGTAAAGTAATATTTTTAAATTACAAAAATGCAACATAACCTAACCTAACCTAGCTTAACCTCCCCTTGGAGAAAAACAAAACCAAAACATCAAGTTGTAAAAATTTCAAGCGATGTATTTTTTTTACAATTAAAAAATGTAACCCAACTTAACCTAATCTAACATAAGCTGCTTCTAAAGAAAAAAGATATATTTCTTTCAAATTTTGGAAAATTTTGGCAAAAAATGTCGAACTTAAAACACTTAAACTAATCTAACATCACCAAACATAGCCCATTTGTTTGCTTTATGGAGGCAAATGTGTAATAACTTGCCTTGTTACCACCTTAAAGCACAATAATTCTGGTTAGATTAGGATGGGTTAGGTTTTTTCATTCGTAAAATTTCAAGAAAATAAATTGCTAGATATTTTTCCAATCTTGTTTTTATAGTTGTTTTATCCAAGGTCAGGTTAGGCTAGGTTACGTTAGGTTATGTTGAATTTTTAATGTATTTCTTTTAATTGCTATGTTACCTAACTCAAAGCCCATTTTTAATGTTATTTTGCTCACAACCTGGAAAGTAAGCATTTACACAGAAACTGAGTAGTGCCATCATCTTAGTGACATTCATAAACATTGCATTGGAAATTTAAATAAAAAAATATTAATAAAACACATAAAAGCACAAATTTAATGTCCTTTCCTCTGCAAATGCATGCCTTTCAATTGGGAGTAAAAACTAACACCAAAAATAGGGTGTGGAGTAAGGAAATATAGCATGCAAATCATGTTCAAGATTTATGATAACCTTACCTAACATTGTTCAACTTCCCATACAAGAAATTAATTGTTTTTAATTTAAATTGAGGCATTTTCTCAAATATTTTCTACTTAAAAAACCTAACCTAAAAACCTAACCTAACCTAACCTGAACCGTTTATTATTTTTTTTGTAGAAAAATCATTAACAAAAAATATTTACCAACAAATGATTTTTTTTAATAACTTACAACAAAAGCCTAACCTAGCCTGACAAACCCAACCCCTTTGTGTGCTTCATGGAGGTAAAATGTGTGTAAAACTTGTCTTGTGGTTACCTTAAACTGTGATAATACCTGGCTTTTTGGGTAATTTTTCAGCTCATGGTACTCTCTGACTTCTTTGAATTTCTTTTTTAATGCAGTGTTTGTTAATGTGCTGAACATGATGTAACGGCTCATTTCCTCTGCAGATGCACACTTTTCAATTGTGAGGAAAAATAACATGGAAAAGGGGCTTGGACTTGAGTAATATAGGATGAGAAATAATGTTCAGATAAAAAAAGATGTAACATAACATAACCTAACCTAACCTAGCCTAGACTTCCATGCAAGAAATGATTATTTTTATGCCCAATTCCCCCCCCCCCCCCCCCCAAAAAAATTTGTTCTCAAACATTTTCAACTTAAAAAATCCAACATAACCTAATCTAGCTTGAACCGTTTTTGAAGACTTTTTCATTTACTAACTTACAACAAAAGCCTAGCCTAGCGCAACTAGGCAAAACCTAGCTCCTTTGAATGATTCGTGGAGGTAAAATGGGTGTAAAACCTGTCTTGTGGTTACCTTAGACTGCAATAATATCTATTTTTGTGCTACCTGGTGCACGTGATGAACCTCCATCTGCATGCTGCATGGGAGCATTGCACTTATTGCTTCACAAAGAACAATAACATGTTGAAAGTACTATATTTTCAGGAATGGAATCCTGTGCTGAGAACATTTTCTTAGTTATAAATTTGCAGATCAGATCTACATCATTTGTGTTAATAAATATGAGAAATTCATAGAAATGCATACACCGGTTTGTGGACAAGAAGTTATTCTGATGATTTCTGATGTATTGGAAAACGACAAATTTTCATGATGGAAGCAGGCAAAGTTAAAGTACTTATTCTCAATAAGTGGTCAGTTCACTAACAAGACAGCAAATTCACTCAAATAGCACTCAAAATGCCAGGCGGCCCACTCTTTTTGCAAGTTTAAAATCGATGACAGTGCTTTCTTGAATCATGTTTAAAGCACATGAAGGAAATGTATTGCTGACACTTGTTAGGAACTGATGTGTGTAACGTTAATTAACATTTATAATGTCCTGATGTTTGTACACAAAATATAGCTCACTATTATAAATAGCATGGGAAGTATGATGCCATATATCATGGCTAATTTATGGTCAAACTGTTATGCAGCAGATTCCCTGCATTGTTACTTAGTTATTTGGGCTTTAGGGCACAGACCATGTTGATCACATAGCTCCCTGCATTGTTGTTAATTGATATATCAGTATGTTTGCAAATTCACTTATGAGTGAATCCATACCATTCTCACTGGGGTATAAAAGCTACATTATAACATCACTTCCACAATGCATATAACAGAAACCCATCTCGATTGTCCTACTTACTCAGGACACCATAGAAGTCAATGAAGCCAATGAAAACCATAGAAGTCAATGAAAATGTTACTTCATCCCCTGTATTGTTAATGGAAACAAGTCTCTTGAACCATATGTTATGTCCTTCACAGTGTTGCTCCATCCACCTCCAACTCCAACCCTGACCAAACTTCAGGAGCTCATCCATCTCCAAAGCAGCCTGTTGAAGAAGGTATGTATTGCAGCATAACTACTGTGACCGGAATTCCATGGTATCCATGTTGCCTTACAATCCATCCTTGCTGATCCATGTAGCAGATGTTTGACTTTCCTCAAACTGTCTGGATAACTGGGGAGTTGAAATCACATGTGAGTGATGAAACAGATGAACTATTCCTGGATTCTTATGTTGCATCATTGCATGGCACAGTGACATACCGAATGGGGAGGGGGAATTGTGGGCAGTTGCTTCACCCCCCCCTCCTGATAGGTTGTGGGGCTCCCAAGAATCCGCCGAGCTTAGGAAAAAAATGCGCTATGCTCCCTAAAAATTTCACTCGGTCCACCAAAAATCGCACCGGGGCTCAGAAAAATCACATTGGGGGCCCCCAAACGTAGCGCAGGGGCCCCGATAATGACGCTGGGGCCTAAAAAGTTTGCACCTGGGCCCCTGAAAATCACGTTGGGGCCGCAAACAAGTCGTGCCGGGATTCAAGAAAATCACGACGGGGGCCACAAACGGTCGAGCCGGGGCCTCCTGAAAATCACGCCGAGACTGGGGTACTAAGAATTATCACCCGGGCCCCTGAAAATCACGCCAGAGGCCTGACAGGTCCCACCGGGGCTCTAAAAGTCTCGTTGAGATCACCCAACAAATGAAGCCGGGTAAATGAAAAACAGTCCGGACACGGAAAATAAATCTGGGATCTCAACAATAGCTCCAAATCTCAACAATAGCTCCAAAAGCCCACAAAACTTGTTGGGTCCCCAAAAACGTGTCGTAGCCACCGCAAGGGATCCCAACAAGTGACGACAGGGGCCCAAAAAATCGCACTTAGACAAAAAAAATTCACGCCGCTTCTCTTGAAAATCTCACTGGGGCCAAAACGTCGTGCCGGAGCCCCACAAGTTGCAGCTGGCTTCCCAAGTACCAATATATACCCGGAATGTCACCTTGCGGACGGAAAAATTGCGTCAAGGATCCACAAAATAAGAAGTCGTCGGACGCCGGAAAAGAAACCTGTTTGGGCACCGGAAAAAACGCACCGAGAGCCAGAAGAATCGTACCGGGTTCCAAAAATAGCCTGCAGGGGGCTTATAAAAATAGACTTCACCACAAAAACCACAAGGAGACTCAATATAATCGACCAGAGCACTGGAAAATTAAGAATGGGTCCCGAAAGAAAATTATCCGAAGGGCCTTTCTACTCTCGATCGTGCAATCTGCGGAAAAAAACACGTTGAGCAGCCGCAGTGGCGTACTAAAGGGAAAAATTCCCCTCCCTAACGTCAGGCACCAAGGAAATACTTTCACCCATCGTCATCACCGTTCAGGTCTGCTGTGCTCTGATGCTTCATCAATGCCGGTGTGTTTTAGCCTGCATCTGATCGCTGAAGTACTTTTATTTAAGCCGGTGTGTGTTTGTTGGTGTGTGGAGTGAGGAGGTGGGTAACAGTGACGGTGACGGTGACGATAGATCCGAGCCCACTATATGGCACTGCAGTCGCATGCTATTACTCAGAGTTGTTATGTTGGTGAGTTCGAGTCTCACCTGTTGCTACTCTTCGCCCGCGACCAATCGGCGTGAGAGATTGGCGACGCTATATGACACAACGGTCGACGTGTCGTAGAACCAATAACCAACCAAGAGTTGTTACGTTGACATGCACTGAGCACTGCTCTTTTAATTATGTGACTTCACCAGTTATTGGACGATTGTCCTCGTTGGTGAGGATGCTGAATAAACATAAACATACACATCGTTGAATAAAAAATCAGAATTTCTGAGATCTGAAAATATAGTGGGCTAAATCCGAGTTTTTTTTTGTGGGTGGGGGGGTGTAGTGCGTTTGCACTTCGGCCCCCCAATGTTTTTCAAAAATCGACACCCCTGGATCTACGTGTGTGTTAGAGAAAAGCAAGATAAAATGTCCATTGCTGACGCGCAAATCATATAGGGTCTGTTCCCGTCGCTCCACTAACCTCCACAAACCTCCACTGGTCGTCCCCGTCGCAAATCCGGTGGAGATTTTTCCTTCACCAACCTCCACCAGTGGAGCAAAAGCTCCACCAGCCCAGCAGCAGGGTTCAATTGTGATTTTTCAGTTGAGCTCAATCACGGCGCATTTGCGCCATATATTTGCGCGTAAACAACGTCCTCCATCATAAGAATCTCATCTTCATGCATCAACTAAATACCAGGATCATCCTTCGCAAAGGAAATATGAAATTACTACAACTATGAACAATAATCGAAGTCGAAGTAACAGATGCAGACCACAACATGCTTTTTTAGGCCTTTGATCTACGTCATTCGGCCTAAGGGAAGATGTTACTTTACCGGCCGGATCCTCCGCAATTCCCGTGCCCAGAAGTACTGTCGTTCTCCTGGCGCCGACTAAAATCCTACTCGAGCCCGATCGACGGGGGTCGGGCAAGTTGAGATGAGGAAAAGTCAGCATCGGGTAGAGAAGCGCCTCGGGGCCGAGGGAGCCTGGCGGGTCCAGACACGAGATTATATGCTGTACGTTAAGAAGGCAGGCCAAACCGTAAAACAGGGGGAGACGATGCTCAACCGAGAGGAAAGAGATTGCCTGGTTCATCCCATAGCCGAAAAGGACGTGTGCTCCCCGCAGTCTCTGAGGACACATACATAGCCAGAAATAAAGACAAATTTGGGACTTTGTAAAACAAGGCATACCATGTACATTGTGCGATCATCTGGACAAACATTTGAAAGGCAATTTGGCCAATTTATGATACAGCGCCAAATGCTTCCTTTTTGTCGCGGAATTCACACCGCTGTCAGCTGATTTCTCCACCAAGCTCCACCGGTCGTTCCCGTGGGCCAGTCTCAACTAGCCTCCACTAGCCTCCACTAGCCTCCACTGAGTTCCTTCTGGTAGAGCCACGGGAACAGACCCATAGAGATAGAAAGGCTTGCGAATGTATTACGTTCTTATATTGTGTCTTATCTGCATGTCTGAAGATGTTAGATGTCCTAACGAAATGTTACGTGAATACGAGAATATAGGCACAATTTTACATGCAGCTTCTTCACAAGAACGGACCATCATCAGGCGATTTGAGAGCCTTTCAAAGAGGCACATCAACACGAAGTATGCTGTTTTATTCAATGAAATGTATTGCATTAAAGATGCAATGCATTTCATTCAGCAAAAATAATTTGCTCCCAACGTTTACTAATATATATATATATATATATATATATATATATATATATATATATATATATATATATATATATATATATATATATATATATATATATATATATATACACATACAGTACGCGTGAACTACTAAGGTAAGCTTCGCACGCTGAATCGCCAGCCGTAATTTCATTGACGACGCCACAGTCACATAACCATAAATGACCGGATGCTAATTTTCTTCTCAGGTATCTTCCATATTCATGTAGGATTCTTCAATGCTCCAGCCTCCCTTCTGTATTAATTCCATAGACATTCAGGAAAGCTATGGAATGACAATTGTCTCCTCCCATGGCTGGGATTCCAATGTTCGAGCCAACGATTGTCGCCTGTCCTCTGTCTATGCGAGCTGGTCTTCTAGTCCTTGCGAGCTAGTCTTCTGAGGGTCCCACAGTCGCCTGTCCTCTGTCTATGCGAGCTAGTCTTCTCAGGGTCCCACAGTCGCCTGCTGATTAGTGGCATGATTTTGGTTGCTTCCAAACAGACGTGGAGGATAATGTGCTCGACGGCGACAACGGACGGCTGCAAATATCAGCTAAAGTCACATATTCGCGTATATGTGAAAGTATAATATGGCTGCCGAATCTGGGCGAGGGGCGCAATATGCGTGCGAAGCTAGGATGGTAGATTACTGTCGCTAAATCTTGTGTTGGGATGGCTTCAGTGATTTTCGGACCGTTGTGTTACATTTACCTTTGTCAGCAGCATGTGACCCCCGTACCTGTTCTTCACAGGCTATATGGTGCCGCTGCTGGTGACCGTCTCCATTACATCACCGGATGTTGGTGATCGGGCTGCCATACCGAGGATGGACGACGGCCGCGTGCTGACGTCGGCGCTGACGACCTGTGCTGTGCGTCAGACGCTAAACGCATGAGGACCCTGTCTGATTAATGTTGCTGATGTACTGCGATTTAAGAAAATATATAGCCGGCATTTTGTGCTATGTAGAACATGTTTTTCTGAGTCTGAACGGTCTGAACGGTCTAAATGGTCTTAACGCTTTGTATGAGAGATATTCACTACTTCACTCTCTTCCCGCGCTGTCCACCCGTTATGTCCCCTCGGTGGTCTCTGATTGACCGTACAGTAAATATGGTATGGGGTTTCAGATTTGGTCACTTATCACGGTTCCCTATGGGCCCATCCAGCTGATTGTGCCAGTTCCAGTGCCGTCACATGTCACCAAATGCTGCCATGCGCGACCAGGGGGCCGGACCAATCTCATCGGCTTCGTGTTTGCCGGTACCCCTACCCCCTCCTGGGTGATCATGTTGGTGTGTTCAAAATCGTAAAAGTACCCCAATGCATATGAAACATTCGGATTTCCGCCAACCGTCCTTCGGAGCGGATTTGAACCGAGGTAACCCAAAGGTAGCTAACCCAACTTAACTTAGCTTAACCAAGCCTAACTAAGCCTAACCTAACATAACCTAACCTAGCCAAACCTAACTAAACCTGACTAAACGACCAAACCTAACCAAACCTAACCTAGCCTAACCTACCTCAACCTAACTTGACCTGATCTGACCCAAGCAGACTTTATTTAATCTGACCTACATTCCCAGCTTATTTTCCATACGCGCATCAACACAGCTACAGTTTGCCTGTATGAACCACAAGTTATATTCCCGCTGGTGTGATAGCACGTGCGACCGTAACATTTGCACCCAATGGAGTTGGCTCCAGCAAACCCATCGATCCATCGATGCAATAAGCCGGCTGAGAAGGTCGAAAATGATGTTTGGTTTGCTTTCAGGGCACCCTTGATTATAGGAAAAGTAGTTTGGATGTGGAAAATCTAAAGGTATCCTGAGAATCACAGCAGTTGGGACCATGCGTGCATGTCACTTTTCATCCAAAATAGTGCATGGCAAGAGACTCTCATAGGGTGCGAGGCAGGGCCTGCATTAATTAGCTAAATTCACCTAGCTTAACATAACCCAAGGCAACGTGACCTAACCTAACATAATCTAACCCAACATGACATGACCTAACCTTTAGCAATCCACATTTGGTCTGACGTCTGCCCTTTCCTACCTTCATTTCCATACTCCCTATAGCACAGCTGCAATTCCCGGTATGCAGTGTAAGTTACATTCCCCTAGCAAATCCTTTTCACGGTAGCTTGGCTGGCGTGGCAGCACGAGCGACTGCTCGTTAAAGTATTCATATATTACGCATAGACCGCGTAGGACACCCCCCCCCAAGCTGATCTGAACCGAGATAACATGAAATCAACTAATCTGCATTAACTTAGCCTAACCCAACCCAACCCAACCCACCCCAACCCAACCTAACCGAATGCCAGCACACATAACCTAGCCTATCATGACCTGATCCGACATGACCTGACCCAAGCAGATGTCATTTGATCTGATTTGCCCTGCCCTTTTCCAATTTCCTTTCCATTTTCCTGATAACACAGCTGTATATCTCTCCATACACCATAAGATATATTCATCTATATAGAATCCTTGCCACGGTAGCTTGGCTGGTGTAGAAGCACGTGGGACCTGCATAATTGTCGACCGATGAAGTTGGTTCCAGGAAACCCACCGATCCATCGATACAATGAGCCAGCTGAGAAGGCCGAAAATGACGTTTGGTAATGTTTCAGGGCAGTCTTCATTGCAGGAAAAGTAGTTTCGATGGGGAAAATCTAAAGGTATCGTGAGAATTACAACTATGCATGCGTACCACATTTCATCCAAAATGAGTCCTGGCAGGGACTTGGATAGGGTGGGAAGCAGAACCTGTTTTGCGGGTCACGACACTTGTCACTCGTCGCGATGGCTGACATCTGGCACAAGGCAGGTGTAGATAGTGAATGGGGAAAGTGTAGCCGGTACATGGACCAGGGTAATGCAGGCAACGGCGTACCATCAATTTTATCAGTTTTCCAGCACCAGACCCAATCGTGAAAAACGATGAAAACGGACACCTTTTCTTTACCCCCCCGGGCCCGCGTGTGGAAAAAGTTTGCACGTCACCTTGAGATTATCTCGGCTACACCGTGGTGTCGGTTTGGTGTCGATCGGCCCATTTGTTTGCAAGCTATGCCGAGCCGATTAGGCGCACTAAACTTGATCATATTCGGACGTAAAAATCCACGTTTCACACGTTAAACCAATTGGCGACTGAGGATTTCGGCGCAACCCGTTATCCCATCACATCGGTGTCGCTCACGTGCAGCACATTGGCTCGATCGCACCGAAATGGTGCGCAAGGGCTAGCCAACACTGTGGGCTTTCATGTGGTGTGACACATCCCTCTTTCACCACGATGTGAGCGGAGCCGGACGCCAATATGTGGCGGTCGGGATTTTCGTCTGAAAGAGCCCCAGCCCCTTGTTAAACAGGAGTGGAGGCGTCGCTCGAATCGGAACGCACAGCACGCGCTACGCTTCGTCCACCCCTACAAATTGTACGTTGCCGGATAGGCCATGTGACGGGGTACCTGTCCACCAAATTTGATAGCTCTAGTACCCGCCGGTCTCAGCTCGTAGGTGCCCAACTCAAAACAGATGCACGCGCCTGGCGGTCACACGATACGGCGCACCCGGCCGCCGACCACAAAAGCACGCAGTTCCCTGTGGGGCGCGTGTTTGCACAAAGTGTCATACTCATGCGACCTGTGGTATATGCTGTGGCCCTGGCTAACTGATCTCGACATGACCCCAGTTGACGGCACGTGGCACGTGCGCACGTGACACGCGCAACCCGAAACCAGTGCCATAATCTGTCCCCCGTACCGGCGCATCACGTGTTAAAGCTTGAGCGAAATCCGCTCTGCCGTTTACGCACAGTATGCGTTGAAGCGGCACATACAGACAGACACACAGACACACAGACAAACATTTCTCGACAACTTTAGAAAACCGACCGCCATGTATTAAATCTCCGACAGAGATTTATCGTGACTTACGTAACTCTAAATCTAAATCTACGATTTTGAACTGGATGCACACCAACCCCACTGCCATGTTGGTGTGCTCAAAATCGATCCAAGCCATTACGCTTTCTATCGGGTACGCATCCTAACCTGGCCTAGCCTAGCCTAGCTTAGCCTAACCTAGCCTAACCTAAACTAACCTAACTAAACCTAACCAAACCTAACCAAACCTAACAAAACCTAACCAAACCTACCCAAACCTAACCAAACCTAGCCAAACCTAACCAAACCTAGCCAAACCTATCCAAACCTAACCAAATCTAACCAAACCTAACCTAACTTAAACGAACCTAAACAAACCTAACCAAACCTAACCAATCCTAACCTAACCAAGTCTAATCAAACCGAACCAATCCTAAACGAAATCTAAGAAAACCGAACCAAACCTTAACGAAACCTAACCTAACCAAACCAAACCTAACCTAACCCCAGCAAACCTAACCTAACCCCAGCAAACCTAACCAAACCTAGCCAAACCTAACCAAACCTAGCCAAACCTATCCAAACCTAACCAAATCTAAACAAACCTAACCCAACTTAAACGAACCTAAACAAACCTAACCAAACCTAACCAATCCTAACCTAACCAAGTCTAATCAAACCGAACCAATCCTAAACGAAATCTAAGAAAACCGAACCAAACCTTAACGAAACCTAACCTAACCAAACCAAACCTAACCTAACCCCAGCAAACAGAACCAAACCTAGCGAAGCCTACCCAAATCTAACCAACCTAATTTAATATGACCTGACCTGACCTAACCCAAGCAGACGTCATTTAATCCTTCCCTGCCCATTAAATTGACATACCCTGCCCTTTTGCCCTACCCTCCATACCCTGCTTGTTATGTTCGTATGTAAATATGACCGATACCAGAGATTGGGTGATGATTAAAACAATTCGTCAATATTGGTATACGGCCTGATACATAAAACATGTACTACACATCCTGTGCGCAAGATGGCTCTTTATATATACTCTGTCTCGGAAGAATGGTCATGCCATACATATATCAGAACAATGTGTAGCTCTATTTTGCTTAATATGGGCATTTGGTTACTTTTCATAATCGTCCTTAACCGAACCTACCCTAGCCTATCCTGGCCTTACCAAAGGAGACCTGATTTGATCTGACCTAACCCTGCCCTTTCCTAACGTTATTTCCATACACGCAATAACACAGCTGTACTGCCCTGCACGGTGCACACACCATAAGCTATCCTCACTTGTATAAAATCCTTCCCACGGTAGATTGGCTGGCGTGGTAGCACGTGCGACCTGTATAATTTTTAACCGATGAAGTTCGCTCCAGGAAACCCACCGATTCATCGATGCAATGAGCCGGTTGAGAAGGCCGAAAATCATGTTTGGTAATGCTTTAGGGCAGCCTTGATTCAGTAGCAACCAGGGGGCCGGGCCATGGCCCCCAATCCCCCGCCGGTACCCTACCAGAGCCCTGGTAGCCCGAAGATCTTCTCGAATCAACAACTAAAATCTGGGGCCCGTTTTAACCAGGGCCCGCCTCGAACCGGGGCCCCTGATAAAGGAAAAGTGCTTTATTTCTGCGAAGTTTACAAACATAGGGGCCCGCTCAAAGTAAGTGCATGTTTTCCGCAGACTTTTAAAAACATGAGGGGGCCCGCTTGCGAGGGGGCCCGCTCTCCAACCCTGGCCCCCCGAACTGAAATCCTGGTTGCGCCACTGCCTTGATTGTAGGAAAAATTGTTTCGATGGGGAAAATTTAAAGGTATCGTGGGAATCACAACAGTTGGCGCTATGCGTGCATACAAATTTGCATCCAAAATATTGCCTAACCGAGACGCTGATGGAGTGGAAAGCAGAGCCTGTTTTGTGGATCACGACACTTGTCACTCTCGTCGCGATGGCTGACGCCTGGCACACGGCAGGTGCCGATAATCAATGGGAAAAGTGTAGCCGGTACATGGACCAGGGTAATGCAAGCAACGGCGTACCGTGACTTTCATCCGCTTTCCAGCACCAGACCCAATCGTGAAAAACGATGAAAACGGACACCTTTTCTTTACACCCCTCCTTCGGGTGCACGTACGACGTGCGGCAAAAATGTTTGCACTGCCACGCTTGGAGATTGTCTCGGCTACACTGTGTTGTCGGTTTGGTGTCGATCGGCCCATTTGTTTGCGAGCTATGCCGATTGAAACCGAGCCGATTAGGCGCACTAAACTTGATCATATTCGCGTAAAAGTTTCACACGTTAAACCAATACACAGGATCGGCAACCCGTTATCCCATCATATCGGTGAAGCTCACGTGCAGCACACTAACTCGATCGAACCGAAATTGTGCCCAAAGGGTAGCCAACACTGTGGGCTTTCACGTGGTGTGACACATCCCTCGTTCACCACGATGTGAGCGGAGCCGGACGCCAATATGTGGCGGTCGGGATTTTCGCCTGAAAGAGCCCCAGCCCTATGTTAAACATGAGTGGAGGCGTCCCTCGAATCGGAGCGCATAGCACGCGCTACGCTTCGCCCACCCCTACAAATTGTACATTGCCGGATAGCCCATGTGACGGGGTACCTGTCCACCAAATTTGATGGCTCTAGTACGAGCCGGTCTCAGCTCGTAGGTGCCCAACTGAAAACAGATGCACGTGCATGGCGGTCGCACGGTACGACGCACCCGGCCGCCGACCACAAAAGCACGCAGTTCCCTATGGGGCGCGTGAAACAAACAGAAACAACATGTAAGGACATGAAAGAAGAAGGAACAACAACATGAAAAAACAACATGTAACCATCATAGCAAACTCCACATTGCGATCAGTGCTAAATGGCCAGTGTGATTATCGGGGACGAGTGGTCTAGGGGTAAGATGCTCGTCTCACAATCGAAAGATTGTGGGTTCGAATCTCACCTGTGGCTACTCTTCGCCCGCGACCAATCGGCGTGAGAGATTGGCGACGCTATACGACTCCACGGTCGACGTGTCGTAAAAACCAATAACCCAGCCCAACCCAGTGTGATTATCGATTTGAGAAAACCTAAAATAGGATTGCTTGTACTATTTCAATTCATCAAAGAGGACAGTCACCACCAATATACTTAGCCACCAGAGAATACTTAGACGAACCGCGAGAATAGCATCACCTCTCATTATAAATGTTGGGCAATCTTACACCTACCTAGGTTGGACACGGGTAGTATATCGTATTCGACATTTATGCAGTATTGCTGGAGTTTTTTTTATCGGTTTGACTTTCAAATTTGGGTGGGCTGGCTGTCAAGTTGGGTATTGCGTTGGGTACCTATGCATGGTGCATTTGCTAGAATATTTCGCCTTTCCCGACTTAATATGAGCAACACACCATTTGTAGTTATAACCACTTTTTCTATACGATGGGGCTGTTGAGAATACGCTCATCAAAATATGCTATATCATGCAATGTTTTATCCATTGCATTGTCTGTTGATTACCTACATACAACGTGCACTGGGGTACATGATGCTCCATCTCTCAGCATGACAGCTGTTCTGTCATCCCAGGCAGCGGCGACGTGGAGCCGGATGGACGGATGGTTGGCTGCACCGAGGATTGCAAGGATAAGAAAGATTTCCGAAGTGCATGCAACCTCCTCATTGCCCGCCCTAGACGCAGAACGAATTATTTATGAACAATGTACTCAGAAAATGTGTCAACAGCCGGCAAGTGAAATTTGCAATGTACAAGTCTGCGTCGAAAGCCTGTCGTATAACTGATAATTGGTATCGCAACACATAAGCACTCCATATACCGTGTAGAGTGTGTATGTGCACAACCCATCCACACATACCCACACGGCACACACACACACACCCATATATATATATATATAATACATATATATATATATATATATAAAAATATATATATATATATATATATATATATATATATATATATATATATATATATATATATATATATATATATATATATATATATATATATATATATATATATATATATATATATATATATATATATATATATATATATAGGTATAAATATATATATATATATGTTCTTTATCTTATTGCCCGATCCCCCATAGTTTTCCAAGGAGAGACAACTTGCTCGAAATCCGTCCGCACCGAAAATCGGAAAATCATAGAAACCATGGAGAATGGAAGCATGTATGGGATATTTATAGCAAATCGCTTTTATACGGCAGACAAATCATGCCCGTTTGTATTTGTGCCACCAAATTGATAAATTTGAATTGGCCAGAGGTCACGGATGGTCACGAGGTCAAGAGGTCATGGGGTCACGAGGTCATGTGGTCACGAGGTCATGTGGTCACGAGGTCAAACATGATAATATTGATATTTTATCACGGACTTGTTTTCCTTCACATTTTCCTTCTCAAATATGCATATTATGTCACACTTCCTCTTCATTATCGATGAGATATCTATCGCCAAAGATACCTTTGATGTGTGACCTCAAAATACTGCCGTAGGCTATAACTCCGAAACCGTTGGACGGATCAAGCTAAAACTTGTTCATGCGTATTCGGAGTACAAGACTACCCTGTACACCAATTTTGGTCCAAATACAAATTTGGTTGGTGTAAAAGTTTAAAACTTTTGGTCGATCTGTCGTGGAATGCTTATGGGCAAATGTCGGCGGTTAATACGTCAGTATGCGTTGCGTCGCCGGAAGAGACTGAAAAGCGGTGTGGCCGGCTGGCCGGACCGATTCAATCGAGTGTTCTTTGTGCTGGCGCAAGAAGGGCCCAGTCGACTTTTATGGCCTTGATCATAGGTTACCCAGATGGTTGCAAGTATGTTTGTAGCTGTCAAAAGGAAGATTGATGTTTCATTTTGGTGTTGTAGAATAATCACCGGACTCATGCACCTTACATGCCGCCCTTTGTTAGTTGTTTGGGTTCAAGGGTCCCTCGACCATTTCTATGATCATCAACGCCCATAGCTTTTAATATAGTACTTCACTGTCAGATGGAAACTATTGCCTTGTTGTGTACGCAGTTTTAAATTATATAACTAGCAGGTAACGGAGCCAGTTTACAGAATGTACAAATTCTAATTATTACCCGAAATGTCACAATGTGCCCATATTATGTCCCCACATCGGGGACACCGCGAACTCTCCTCCCCACAAAGAAGATGGCGATGGGCACCGTCGGAGTGTCGATTTGTATCCTGCAAAGGGGAACCTCCTCTTTTCGGAGCCTACGAAGGCCTGACGACCAATTACCTAGGTGCGGTTTGATTGAGTGCACCTTACAGTGGCGTAGCCAGGGGCGAAGGGAGAAGCCGCCCCCTGGATGGTCTGAGGAGGCCCTGCGAGAGGAACAGGACCCCTAAGAGCTGAAGAGAACTAGTGGGGGCCCATCTCAGAACTGAAATTCCCCCGAGATGAGAGCTGGACAGGACTATTGAGGACCGTGGTGGGCCCATAAAAGCAGGAGAGAGAGCCCTGGGGCATGAAAAGGATCTCTAAGAGACAGAGAGGGCTAGATTTTGATTCTCTTGAGATTGAGAGCGGTCCCTAATGGACGAACAAGTTCTCCTGAGAGATTACAAAATTATATGTTGGCTAGCGATTGCTGTGAGGAATACTGATGGACAGCCTCAGAGGTAGAATGCTTTTGGAACCACAAGAGCCGTCGGTAACTGGAAAGGGCCCCTAGCGGCTTGAGATGGCCCTTGAGGGCTAAAACAGAGCCCCAAAGTGCTGAAGAGTGTCCCCAAGGCTAACGATGGTTGTGAGGAATACTGAGGTCCCGCGTCAGAGCAAGAAAACCGTTGAAGCTAGACAAATTATCAAGGTCTGGGAAGGGCCCCTAACAGCTGGAGAGGGCTCATAACGATGTAAAATGGTCACTGAGGCTAGAGGACTGGACTGGGATGCCCAGTAGGTTTGGAAGGGATCCCTATGAGAAAAACAGTGCCCCTTGAGATCTAAAGAGACTCCCTAAATGCCAGCGATGGTTGTGAGGAATACTGAGAGCCAGTTTCAGAGCTAGAATGTCCTTGATGGATTGAGAGGCTATCGACGACTGGGAGGGTCCCTGAGAGTTAGAGTGGACCGTGCGTGATGCTCCTGAAGCTCCTGAGGGATGAACATAGGCAAGAGCTCAGGAGAGTTCCGAGAGCTGACGATGTGTGCTATAATTGTGAGGCCCGTCTCGGAGCTGCAATATTCCCCTGAAAGCTAGACAGGTTTGTCGACGACTGGGAATTGCCCACGCATGCTGGAGAAGGATCCTGACTGACAATTAGTCTCCTGAGAGTCGAAGAGGACAGGACTGGGATATGTGTGACGAGCTGATTGTGTGCACGAGAGACGATTCAACCGGAATGGTCCAAGGCGGCGATGTGAGTTGTTTTATACATGACTCGCCGTTGTTCGCCAATGACTCGACCCTCTGTTTGCCGGATGACGTCACTGTCGTCCAATTCGCGGATGACACGCAGATCATTGTCAACGGAAAAATCGTGACTCGCAACAGCTGATTTACTGGATCGAGTGCGCACTCAGTTCCATGTACCAGTGTTTTTTTTATTCCTTAACTACAGGAAACTGAACACCAAAAAGACACAGATGCCGCTCATCGGAACTCCGTCCATGTTGAAAGATTTGCACGCAGTCACATTTATTTTCTGTGGTACAGTAGTGTCTAACAATATAACACTGCAAAACCATGGAATCATCACTCAAGTCACCAAAAACATGCAAAACCTAGAATCACCATTGACAGTCGCATGAATAATCAAATGGGGCCATGTCATAACATCCAAGGTTCATTTTCTACAAAGGTGCATAGCGTCCAAAGCTCACAACGTTCAAGGATCATAACGTCCAAAAAGCGAAATAAATGCCAAAATGTATTGGATATGGTGCATTCACAATATCCAAAGTTCAAAACATCCAACGATCACAACCTCCAAAACTGCCTTCGAATGCGGCGTTCATAACCTCCAAAGTTTACTGACGTCCATGGATCACAAAGCCAAAAAATAGTTCCCCAATTGTCCACTAGAGGAAACGGTAAAGCACATGGCAGTGAAATCTACCTAATATAACTTAACCTAACCTAACCTAACCCATCTTAACCTAACCTAACCTAACCTAATCTAATCTAATAAAATTTAACCTAACCTAACCTTACCTAGCCTTTTCACCGCCAAGGGTTCTACCGGCTCCTCTGGCGGACTATTGAGTAACTACTTGTTTTACTTTATTATCCTTGGACGTAAATAGACGTTGGAGGTTATGGACGCTCATTTTGAACGTAGTTTCGGATGTTGTGATCGTTGGACAGTATGGACTTTGGACATAGAGAATGCACCCTATCCAAGGCAGATTGGACTTATTTCACATTGTGGACGTTATGATCCTTGGACGTTGTGAAATTTAGACGTTATGAACTTTGGAAGTAAATGAACCATGGATGGATTGCTCCCCAATCAAGCACATATCGATGCCATGATTTAGAAGTGTAGGAAGTACAAAACTGTAATCGGCATAGCACTGTCCCACGTGCGACATGTTATCGTAAACGCCACGCTAAAGAACATCGCACAGGTGTTGGTGTTGTCCATAGCGCGATGTTGTTTATCCACGTATGGCTCGTGTGAGCATACCCAAGTGCACCTTGTATAAGAGATCGTGAATTTCTGTGCCCGAGTCCTGACTGGCAGGAGAAGATATGACCACATGTAAAATATTGTAGAAGAACTCAGGTGGCTGACTGTCAGACAGCTGATCGATTATCACACTGTGTGTGCTGTGCAGACAATTATTACAACCGGCCAGCCTGACGGCATCCATCGTACCATCGGGCAGCGTACCAACCAGACATGTACACAACACAAGACGCCCAGATCGCCCGACACTTCCAAAAATCCGCACAGAAGCGGGAAGGCGCCGTTTATGTCACCGAAGCATATACGAGCTGAATGGGCTCGGGGTCGATCCACATTCACCGGCTTTCCGAGCTGATCTGAGGCGTGCTGTTGGGTCGCAATAGTCGGCTTGATCTGGGCCTGTGCAGTACCTGATTATCATGGTTGTGGCCGTGTGTTGCGATATTGCTTAAGTTGCTCCATGCTTTATCTATCGTGACGTGCATAAGTGAAAAGCCACTATTGTGGTGGATCTTACACGAATACATCTATGTAAATAAATAAATAAATAAATACATATATATATATATATATATAACACGAATGAACCCCTTGGGATTCGGTATTGTATTTGTGCGGGACTAACGATTCGCAAATGCGAATTCAACGGAGTGCAGAATATTATTATAGACCAATGAAATTAGTTCGGCGCCTCATCAGAATATCTGCGCGTAAGCACTGCTTTGGGCCTCTTACTGATATTGACACCGAAATAATTCCACCGAAGGAAAAAAATAACGCGCGTTCGAAGCGAACAGCTGGGTTCGAATGCGTGGTATGCTTCCTTGACGATGATGTTGATGATCAGCAGACGGTGATCCTGTCAGCAAGTTTTGACGGATCGAACAGCGATGAGGTTCATGTAGCCGCCATCTTGTCTTGTATTGGCCACTTGACGCAGTCAAAACTTCCTGATAGCAGCACTGCCAGCTGGATCCAAACTCGGATGCAGAGCACACATGCTGTTCACACTATGCCGTGCGGCTGTGTTCCGACCCAGACGAAGACGCTTTCAAGGCATGTTTGACCAATGAGTGATGAAAACCATACGGTCCTTCATAAACATTGCCGTCCGCCGAAGGACGTGGAACCATCCCAGCCACCGAATGTTTGGGAGACACGTCCTCTCCCGCTCCCCTGTGGCGGAAGCTTTGCACGCGCCGACTTCAATATCTTGCCACATTCGTGTCTTACAAACCTGAACCCTAATGTCTTCAATAATTTACTCTTCTTTCAATCGTATGCCACTCACACCATATTTTCTTCGTTCGGGCACCGCTGATGTCCTTTCGGCCGCTTTTGTGTGCGCATTTGAAATCCTCCACTACAATTACACGCATTCGGTTTATACCTGCTTTGCCACAGTTGTATGCTACTGGCATACACTCTCCTGCAATTGTGTTTCACTGACACCCTATCTCTTGCAGTTATGCGCTTCTTGCCCGCCCTCTCCTGCAGTGCTGCACCCCTGACCGTGACTAGAGATCGCGAGTGGGTGCGGCATCCGGCCTCCTGGTTTCGTACCCTGCTATTGCAGATTTGTCGTTTTGCCCACTCAATCTGACGTCTTTTACACCCGGGCTTCCCTGATTTTGTGATAGATTCCCAGCCTGCCCCGGACACTTGCAAATAGGGTGGTCGTCCGTCTCGTCACTTCGCTTTTTTTCTTCCAATCGTGCACCTCTACCTTCAGCCGGCGAAATTGTTTGTGGAGAAAGTGCTGCAGGTCCACGAGATGATGACATCCCTTCTCAAGGTGAGAAGCTACGACATCACCTACCCTCTCCTGCTCACGGAAGTTCGTTCCGTTATAATTAGGAGCGGTGGCGAAGCGCGATCGAGTGTACCCTGGTGGATACAAAACAGCAATCGGACCTCCTGGCGAAATTCGGCCGGGTTCCACCTTCTGCTCCGATACATCCTCTCTCACGACCAGCACCCTCCAGAAGTTGCTCACCTGCACCGGCCCCGGCGTAGACCATCGACCACACGGCGTTTCTTTTTCTGTCGTGCGGCTGCCCACTAATGCCAGCTGCCGCCGACGCCGCGCCTGCCCGGTCTATCGCCGGGCTGAAGCGCTTGCTGTCAGACTCCCCACCGCGAGCCCAGGACGGCGACTCGCGAGTCGTCCGGCTTCTTCTGTGTATTTCCTTTTGCTCGTGCGTCTTCGCGGCACAGACGCCAATCATATGATGTCTTATTTTATTCTTGTGACTTTCAATTGGTGCTTCTAATCACCATTCTTTTGATTATAGTGTCAGCTTGTGTGATTAGCTTATAGTGTGTCATTTTCTTGGTTTGCCTGTCGTAGTGACTTCGAATTCATGTTTCGTAGATTGGAGGGTAGCAGGTAAGGACGTCAAAATATCTGAGGACGTTGAAGCAATTTGGCAATAGCAAATGGTACGGGGAAAAAAATATTGACGAATGAAGATGGCATCTAGTGGCAATATTATGATGGCACAGATGCCAAGAATCGGCTGGTTAAAAAAGTAACAGTTTCAACAGTTCTACGTTGTGAAGTTTCATGGAAATCAATTCAGGAATTCAAAACTCCATCTGCAGGAGGTCACACCAAGTTTTTGATACGTGTCGTTTTTTGCACGTAAATTTCGGAATTTCAGGACATTGAACTATATCGTGATTGCTGTATGACGCCACGACCTAAAACAAATACAAAAATGTACGAACGGCGGGCAGCGGCGTTCGACAGGTCGAGGGCCACAACAGTCGGCTGGCTCAGACTGCGTGGCTCCGGGCGGCAGGATGACCCGCACCGGCCAGACCGACAGCCGTGTCGGGCACTAGTATCTGCCGGGAGCCTGGCATACGACGGCTCTCAGACGATTATCCGCCGCGATTCTAATTAGCTTATCGCCGCGTTTTGGGACACAGAGCTTAAACACGAATATTGAACCAGTGATGAAATTATCGGGTTTAAAATCTGCTGGAGAATCGTCCAAGTTAACCCAAAAGAATAGATTGACCAGATGGAAGCCGATCCAGGCCTGGTACGCCGACCGGCTGTCATCCTTCAGAAAGAAATTCAGCTGGCCCTTCGTGTGCAGACTGGCTAGGTCGCCGCCGCGGACGAGTTTGCTGCAGTGTTGACGTCCTCCATCCAAGTTCAGCGACCTAGCAGCCAAGACATGCCGGAAACAGAGACGGTCCACAACGGTCCATGGCTCAACGCATCGGAACCCGGCTGAGGTGGTCGGCTTAGTGGTGGTCGGTCTAGTAGTGGTCGGTCTAGTAGTGGTCGGCCTAGTGGTGGTCGGCCTAGTAGTGGTCACGTCGTCCTGGTGGCGGTACACCATCACATCTGGCCCATCCACCTCGCCACCAACTGCGTCAGAAAACAGCTGACAGCCGTTGTCGAACACAAATGTGGCGCAGCCGGCCACCCGGGAGCAGTGTGCGGCGCATGTGGCCAGGGACGGCGCGGCGCTCTGATGGAACACATCCGCAGGCAGGCGGGCAGACTGGCGTCTGTACAGATCGTCGGCCCAGGTCACCGTGATGAGGCTCAGAGGTAGCCACAGAGCCGCCACGGACTGCATCGCTGACGGCGTCATGGTGGCCGAGCTGGTCACCGCGTCACAGACTGCAGTGTTGACCAGGCACCAGAGCAGGCTTGGGACTGAAGCACTGACGAGACTTCAGCAGCTGTCCAGCCTGTAGATCTGACTGTTGACGAGGCAGGAGGTCGGCTCGTAAATGAACGAGGATTGGCCCAGCGACTATATTGCAGACCAAGTCAGAGATTGTATCGTTCGCCGGACCAGAGAACAAACTGCTCATTGAACCCAAGATTGGAATGTTGACCAGACCAGAGGTCAGACTACTGGCCTGACCAGAGTTAGGACTACTGACCGGACAAGAGGCAGGACTATGCACTGGACCAGTTGGCCACTAACGCAGAGCTGGGCATGGCGACCAGTTGCCATGGCGACCAGTTGCCATGGCGACCAGTTGCTATCTTTAGGTCACTAGGCGGCAGCACAACACACCAAACAGCAGCACCCAGAAACAGGGAGTGATGTCGACTAGCTCAGCGGCCAGCACAGACAGCACTGAGCAGTCGGGAGGGGGACAGGAGAGGTACAGGCAACCTTAAAATATTCATCGGGCCGATGCAGCCGCACTGCAATTTACGATGCAATTGCATTACTGGATCACCTCGAATATCAAGGGTACATTGTGTAAATCGCAGGTCACGGAGTCAAGCTCGTTAACCAGCTGACTGTTATGGAAATGCCGCAGGCACACGATGCACACGCTGTTGCTACTTGTAACGACAGTAACGCCCCGGGAAGGAAGCGCTTGCAAAGCGAGCGTTAGGCCATTTGTTCTGTTAATGGAGCACCTAAAAAATAACAAGGCTACGTTATATATATATATATATATATAAATATATAAATATATATATATATATATATATATATATATATATATATATATATATATATATATATATATATATATATATATATATATATATATATATATATATATATATATATATATATATATATATATATATATATATATGTGTGTGTGTGTGTGTGTGTGTGTGTGTGTGTGAGTTATCCATAGACAAATATGAATGAGGATGGATGATGAAAACAAACAAATTATGTGGGGATGACTTTAATGTAAACGTTTCGACCTCAATAGGTCTACATCAATACAAAACATAGAGCACAACTGCAGACAATATCAAGCAGGTAACAAATCACATTTTCTGCCGTAAAAATCGAGTGCCAATTCATGTTCGGCTCTTCGCAATAGATAATCTCGCTGCAGGTCCTGCCCAGGTAACAAAACCGACTCTTGAATTGATCGTGTCGCGTGTGTATATATGTGCTGCCTCTAATGCTTTTCTTGTTCGTTTTTTGATATTCTTCTCTAAAGCTCTTACGTCATCCCATTTTGGTAGATTTTCACCCTCGTCGATATGGACCACAATAGCACTGCACTGCCTATGATTCCTCACATAGCGTTTGTGCTCATTCATTCGCGCCTGAATTCCCCTTCCGGTTTCCCCAACATATGATTTTGAGCAACCGGAACAAGGAATTTCGTATATTACACTATTAGGTAGCATGGGACCACTAGCAGATTTACCAGTGACGATGTCGCCCACTTTCGTCCCGGAATTTATGGACACATGTACTCCAACGTCTTTCAGATGTTTGGCGATAACAATAGCCTGCTTTGAGTATGGAATTGTTAAAAACTTGGTGGATTTTTCTTTTTCTTTCAGTCGCTGTTCCACTTTACGTCTGTTCTATTTTCTTCAGCTTTTCTCTTCAGTTTGATAAGCAAGCCTTTTGGGTATTTCAACTTGAGAAATGTGCTATATATATATATATGTGTTCAATTTCGTCTGCAATGTAGGCATCACTACAAATCCGAGAAGTTCTCAGAAAAAATCCGATGACAATGCCACTTTTAACCCGGTCGATGTGGGATGAATAGAAGTGGACATAGTCCTCCTTGTTTGTTGGTTTTCTGTGCACCTTGAGTTTGATGTCTCCTTCAGTCTTGATAATGCACGTATCTTGCTCCGTTTGCTCAAAATCATATGTTGGGGAAACCGGAAGGGGAATTCAGGCGCGAATGAATGAGCACAAACGCGATGTGAGGCATCATAGGCAGTGCAGTGCTATTGTGGTCCATATCGACGAGTGTGAAAATGTACCACAATCGGATAACGTAAGACCTTTAGAGAAGAATATCAAAAACGAACAAGGAAAGCATTAGAGGCAGCACATATATACACACGCGACACGATCAATTCAAGAGTCGGTTTTGTTACCTGGACAGGACCTGCAGCGATATTATCTATTGCGAAGAGCCGAACATGAATTGTCACTTGATTTTTACGGCAGAAAATGTGATTTGTTACCTGCTTGATATTGTCTGCAGTTGTGCTCTATGTTTTGTACTGATGAAGACCTATTGAGGTCGAAACGTTTACATTAAAGTCATCTCCACATAATTTGTTTGTTTTCATCATCCATCCTCATTTATTTATTTATTTATTTATTTATTTCACAATACATGCCCTCCACGTATAGTGGCTATTATGGACAGTCTAGGTATAACACAGATATTTACAAAGAAAGGATAGATTTGTGGTCAATAGTGGGAACACATGCGCAACAATCATTCATACACCAACATAGTACAATACCCATATCACTCTGCACTACACACACCGTGCTTGCAACACGAGCTGTAAACGAGTAGTTTATGGAAGTGATATGAAAGCGATGGCCTAAATGTGAGTGCATGGTGTACACAAATATATTTTGTAAGTTGTTTTTGTGACTAGTGTTGCTCGTGGAGATAAGCTCGTACACGCTTCTTGAAGTTAGACAGCTTCAATGTTTTTGTTTCAGTAGGGAGTTTGTTGTAGTGGAAGACAGACGAGTAGAGAAATCTCCTGCGGCCCGCCTCTCTGTGTATGGCTGGTAGGTGCAGGTGGTCGTCTGCACGCGTATGACGGTTTCGCAGGGTAGAGTTTGCAGAGATTTGACCGGCAATGTGCGTTGGCTCACCCGTCAGAATGATCTTGTGGAGCAAAGTAAGGCTGTGAAATAGATGCAGATCAGCTGCGGTGAGAAGACCCAACTCGTTACGGGCATCAGAAATATGATCAAATTTCCGTAGACCTGACACGACTCTAGTGGCGAAGTTAATGATTTTGTCTAGTCTGTGGATGTTTGCTGCCGACCCGTTCCCATAAACAGATATGCAGTAGCGGATATTGGATATAACAAGGCTATTGACTATAGTGAAGAGGGTACTGGTTGGCAGATGGTGACGCAGATGGTTCAGGGCCATAAGGAATCCAGTGCACTTGCGGACCACGGCAGCTACATGGGAATCCCACGACATGTGGCGATCAAATGTCACTCCAAGGTTCCTACACGAATGACTTTCATATATCACAGCGTCCCTAAAGCACACTCGTATCGGGGTAATATTGCGAAGATTCTGACGCGATCCGAACGTGAGAAGCTGAGTTTTGGTCGGGTTTACCTTCAAACCGTTATCCAGGAAGTAGTCGTATAGTTGGTTCAGACATGTCTCCATCTGATTTATCAGATTTGGGAGATCAGATTTGCGACCGGAGATGAGGACCTGGGTGTCGTCTGCGAACTGAGTGACGTGTGCTACCGGGACGTGCAAACTGAGACGTCCGTGAAGTTAGCGACTTATTCAGCGACGGATTCAGCGACGGATTCAGATTTCCTTCAAAACCGGTGTATAGGTCAAATATAGCACGCTGAGCACGAATATGACCTTCATTTGGCCGGTCAAGGTCAAATTCGATGTCAAATTCAAGGTCAAAGGAAGGGGTACCGCATAACGTCCCGAATTTACCGCACGATTGTCGCTAAATTGGTGCCAGATGATAGCCAGGCCTGATGTCTAGCGTCCGTCAAGGTGACCTGACCCATGACCTTTGACCTTATGGGGTAAAATTCAAGGTCAAAGGACGGGGTACCGCATAACGTCCCGAATTTACCGCACGATCGTCTCTAAATTAGTGCCAGATGATAGCCAGGCCTGATGTCTAGCGTCCGTCAAGGTGACCTGACCCATGACCTTTGACCTTGGGGGTCAAATTCAAGATCAAAGGACGGGGTACCGCATAACGTCCCGAATTTACCGCACGATTGTCTCTAAATTGGTGCCAGATGATAGCCAGGCCTGATGTCTAGCGTCCGTCAAGGTGACCTGACCCATGACTTTTGACCTTGGGGGTCAAATTCAAGGTCAAAGGACGGGGTACCGCATAACGTCCCGAATTTACCGCACGATTGTCTCTAAATTGGTGCCAGATGATAGCCAGGCCTGATGTCTAGCGTCCGTCAAGGTGACCTGACCCATGACCTTTGACCTTGGGGGTCAAATTCAAGGTCAAAGGACGGGGTACCGCATAACGTCCCGAATTTACCGCACGATCGTCTCTAAATTAGTGCCAGATGATAGCCAGGCCTAATGTCTAGCGTCCGTCAAGGTGACCTGACCCATGACCTTTGACCTTGGGGGTCAAATTAAAGGTCAAAGGACGGGGTACCGCATAACGTCCCGAATTTACCGCACGATCGTCTCTAAATTGGTGCCAGATGATAGCCAGGCCTGATGTCTAGCGTCCGTCAAGGTGACCTGACCCATGACCTTTGACCTTGGGGGTCAAATTCAAGGTCAAAGGACGGGGTACCGCATAACGTCCCGAATTTACCGCACGATTGTCTCTAAATTGGTGCCAGATGATAGCCAGGCCTGATGTCTAGCGTCCGACAAGGTGACCTGACCCATGACCTTTGATCTTATGGGGTAAAATTCAAGGTCAAAGGACGGGGTACCGCATAACGTCCCGAATTTACCGCACGATTGTCTCTAAATTGGTGCCAGATGATAGCCAGGCCTGATGTCTAGCGTCCGTCAAGGTGACCTGACCCATGACTTTTGACCTTGGGGGTCAAATTCAAGGTCAATTTAGAGACAATCGTGCGGTAAATTCGGGACGTTATGCGGTACCCCGTCCTTTGACCTTGAATTTGACCCCTAAGGTCAAAGGTCATGAGTCAGGTCACCTTGACCGACGCTAGATATCCGGCCTGGCTATCATCTGACAGCACTTTGGATAACATCGTGCCGTAAATTCGGGACGTTATGCGGTACCCCGTCCTTTGACCTTGAATTTGACCCCAAAGGTCAAAGGTCATGGGTCAGGTCACCTTGACGGACGCTAGACATCAGGCCTGGCTATCATCTGGCACCAATTTAGAGACGATCGTGCGGTAAATTCGTGACGTTATGCGGTACCCCGTCCTTTGACCTTGAATTTGACCCCCAAGGTCAAAGGTCATGGGTCAGGTCACCTTGACGGACGCTAGACATCAGGCCTGGCATCATCTGGCACCAATTTAGAGACAATCGTGCGGTAAATTCGGGACGTTATGCGGTACCCCGTCCTTTGACCTTGAATTTGACCCCCAAGGTCAAAGGTCATGGGTCAGGTCACCTTGACGGACGCTAGACATCAGGCCTGGCTATCATCTGGCACCAATTTAGAGACGGTCGTGCGGTAAATTCGGGACGTTATGCGGTACCCCGTCCTTTGACCCCCAAGGTCAAAGGTCATGGGTCAGGTCACCTTGACGGACGCTACCCATCAGGTCTGGCTATCATCTGGCACCAATTTAGAGACGATCGTGCGGTAAATTCGGGACGTTATGCGGTACCCCGTCCTTTGACCTTGAATTTGACCCCCAAGGTCAAAGGTCATGGGTCAGGTCACCTTGACGGACGCTAGACATCAGGCCTGGCTATCATCTGGCACCAATTTAGAGACAATCGTGCGGTAAATTCGGGACGTTATGCGGTACCCCGTCCTTTGACCTTGAATTTGACCCACAAGGTCAAAGGTCATGGGTCAGGTCACCTTGACGGACGCTAGACATCAGGCCTGGCTATCATCTGGCACTAATTTAGAGACGATCGTGCGGTAAATTCGGGACGTTATGCGGTACCCCGACCTTTGACCTTGAATTTTACCCGCAAGGTCAAAGGTCATGGGTCAGGTCACCTTGACGAACGCTAGACATCAGGCCTGGCTATCATCTGGCACCAATTTAGAGACAATCGTGCGGTAAATTCGGGACGTTATGCGGTACCCCGTCCTTTGACCTTGAATTTGACCCCTAAGATCAAAGGTCATGAGTCAGGTCACCTTGACCGACGCTAGATATCCGGCCTGGCTATCATCTGACAGCACTTTGGATAACATCGTGCCGTAAATTCGGGACGTTATGCGGTACCCCGTCCTTTGAACTTGAATTTGACCCCCAAGGTCAAAGGTCATGGGTCAGGTCACCTTGACGGAGGCTAGACATCAGGCCTGGCTATCATCTGGCACCAATTTAGAGACGATCGTGCGGTAAATTCGGGACGTTATGCGGTACCCCGTCCTTTGACCTTGAATTTGACCCACAAGGTCAAAGGTCATGGGTCAGGTCACCTTGACGGACGCTAGACATCAGGCCTGGCTATCATCTGGCACCAATTTAGAGACAATCGTGCGGTAAATTCGGGACGTTATGCGGTACCCCGTCCTTTGACCTTGAATTTGACCCACCAAGGTCAAAGGTCATGGGTCAGGTCACCTTGACGGACGCTAGACATCAGGCCTGGCTATCATCTGGCACCAATTTAGAGACAATCGTGCGGTAAATTCGGGACGTTATGCGGTACCCCGTCCTTTGACCTTGAATTTGACCCCCAAGGTCAAAGGTCATGGGTCAGGTCACCTTGACGGACGCTAGACATCAGGCCTGGCTATCATCTGGCACCAATTTAGAGACGATCGTGCGGTAAATTCGGGACGTTATGCGGTACCCCGTCCTTTGACCTTGAATTTGACCCCTAAGGTCAAAGGTCATGGGTCAGGTCACCTTGATGGACGCTAGACATCAGGCCTGGCTATCATCTGGTACCAATTTAGAGACGATCGTGCGGTAAATTCGTGACGTTATGCGGTACCCCGTCTTTTGACCTTGAATTTGACCACCAAGGTCAAAGGTCATGGGTCAGGTCACCTTGACGGACGCTAGACATCAGGCCTGGCTATCATCTGGCACCAATTTAGAGACGATCGTGCGGTAAATTTGGGACGTTATGCGGTACCCCGTCCTTTGACCTTGAATTTGACCCCCAAGGTCAAGGTCATGGGTCAGGTCACCTTGACGGACGCTAGACATCAGGCCTGGCTATCATCTGGCACCAATTTAGAGACAATCGTGCGGTAAATTCGGGACGTTATGCGGTACCCCGTCCTTTGACCTTAAATTTGACCCCCAAGGTCAAAGGTCATGGGTCAGGTCACCTTGACGGACGCTAGACATCAGGCCTGGCTATCATCTGGCACCAATTTAGAGACAATCGTGCGGTAAATTCGGGACGTTATGCGGTACCCCGTCCTTTGACCTTGAATTTGACCCCCAAGGTCAAAGGTCATGGGTCAGGTCACCTTGACGGACGCTAGACATCAGGCCTGGCTATCATCTGGCACCAATTTAGAGACGATCGTGCGGTAAATTCGGGACGTTATGCGGTACCCCGTCCTTTGACCTTGAATTTGACCCCCAAGGTCAAAGGTCATGGGTCAGGTCACCTTGACGGACGCTAGACATCAGGCCTGGCTATCATCTGGCACTAATTTAGAGACGATCGTGCGGTAAATTCGGGACGTTATGCGGTACCCCGTCCTTTGACCTTGAATTTGACCCCCAATGTCAAAGGTCATGGGTCAGGTCACCTTGACGGACGCAAGACATCAGGCCTGGCATCATCTGGCACCAATTTAGAGACAATCGTGCGGTAAATTCTGGACGTTATGCGGTACCCCATCCTTTGACCTTGAATTTGACCCCCAAGGTCAAAGGTCATGGGTCAGGTCACCTTGACGGACGCTAGACATCAGGCCTGGCTATCATCTGGCACCAATTTAGAGACAATCGTGCGGTAAATTCGGGACGTTATGCGGTACCCCTTCCTTTGACCTTGAATTTGACCTCGAATTTGACCTTGACCGGCCAAATGAAGGTCATATTCGTGCTCAGCGTGCTATATTTGACCTATACACCGGTTTTGAAGGAAATCTGAATCCGTCGCTGAATCCGTCGCTGAATAAGTCGCTAACTTCACGGACGTCAAACTGAGGTCGTTCGAAAAGATGCAATAGAAGAGTGGACCTAGTGATGAGCCTTGAAAAACACCTATGTTGTTAGGAAGAAAGGAGGAGAGATGCCTATTTCCGCGTTGATCTGAGATGCTAACAGCCTGCGTGTGACCTCCCAGATAAGCCTTAAACCAGTCAGTATCAATTCCATGGAGTTCTAGTTTAGTGAGCAGTTTGGTGTGATCTATTACGTCGAAGCATTTACTGAGGTCCAGAATGCAAAGGAGAGCTACTTCCGAACGGTCCATTGCTGCTAGTAATTTGTCCGAGACTGAGATCAGAGCGGTTTCCGTAGAGTGGCGTGGTCTGAAGCCGTGCTGAGTTTGGGCCAGTAGGTGGTTTGCGTTCAGGTAGTGATAGAGTTGCTTCTGCACTACCCTCTCTGTGATTTTGGCGATAACCGGAACCAATGAGATGGGCCTAAAATTAGAGGGATCCGAAGGATCTCCTGATTTGTGAATGGGAGTTACTATTGACTGTTTCCAAGTGGAGGGGATATCAGCTGTAGTCAGGCATGTGTTTATAATGTCGAGCAGCACTTCTCCGATAAAAAAGAACAGAAATTTGATGACCTTAATACAGATCCCGTCGGGTCCGCAAGCACTTGTGCTCCTCATATCTATGACAATTTTGGTTAGCTGTTCGAGGGATATGGGTGATACTTTATAGGAGCTGGTAGAGACGCGCGATAGCCGGCAACTGGGAGGTGTGTGTTCAGACATGTTTGCCTGGCGTTCGACCTCTGCTGATGCCTTAGGTCCGACACTAACAAAGTATTTATTTAGATGCTCAGGTAGGACCTGGGGTTGAACTCTATGAGAGCCTTTTTTGGTGTCGATAATGGGCTTAATAGCACGCCACGCAGCTGATGGGCCTTTCTGTGATATATTTCTGCTAATATCGTCCCTACAGTCAGCTCTAATAGCTGAGCGAACTTGTCTGTTAAGTATTTTGTACGTGCTTCTATCTTGCAAATGGAGAGCTACATTTCGCCGGTGCATGAGCTGTTTGGTAGCTTCGCTGACATATGGTGCTGTTGGGTTCCTAAGTTTGATGTTTCTGAGGGGTAGGTGCTCGTCGAGAATAGGTGTCAGCAATTTCAGCAGGGTGTCCCATTTGTCCGTTACTGAGATGCGCCCAGTGACCTGTACCCAGTCGATCTCACCAAGGTCAAGAGTCAGTTCCGAGGTGAGTTGAGTCAAGAGTCAGTTCCATATATATATATATATATATATATATATATATATATATATATATATATATATATATATATATATATATATATATATATATATATATATATATATATATATCTATATATATATATATATATATATATATATATATATATATATATATATATATATATATATATATATATATATATATATATATATATATATATATATATATATATATATATATATATATATATATATATATGTGTGTCTGTGTGTGTGTGTTTGTGTGTTTATATATAAACGTGTAATCTCGGTATTGTATTGGCTCCGAGTTACTGCTCGCTTGCCGCACACGTCTCATACTTCAATTCTGTATTCGACAGTACAATCTCCAACGTGAAAGACCGTGGTCACTACCGGACAGCGCCACACCCACAAACGTGCGCCATCGCGCCCCGAGCCCGAATTCCGGCTCCGCCGCCAAGGTAACCCGACGTCACCTCCGGATGGCCCCGGGCGACCCGCCGCAGATGCACATTCAGCCAATCGTACGCGAGCACAAGCCGGGCCCCCACGAAGTTGGTTTGGTAGCGGGCTTGAAGGCTTCCCTTCACCATTGGTTTACATGCAATTTTACCGTTTTTCTCTACGCTCTCTTGCATGTTTTATGGCAATATAGATCACTTTGACGTATACCAATTGAAAGACCTATTCTTCAGCTTCAGCAAAATGTATCCTAAATGACCCAGTAACAATCTTCCTGCCTAACAATGTGCCGTTTCCGGCAGGCTGACCATCAAGTGCCTCCAAAATAAAGGGATTTTCCCGATATTGGTAGGCTCCCTCTACCGTCCGTTTTAGCTGGTCAAGTTGTCACCCCCGTTCAAGAGCGAAAGAAAGGACAGACAGAGGGGGGGGGCTAAGTGCGCCTTAGCTTCTTCCCCTCAATGGCAGGAGAGTTTCCGAAACGTAACCACAGAAGACCGCCTGAAATGATCTGACCGCCCCTAGACCGCACTAGGAGGCTCTCTGTCGGCATAAGAGGTCCCATAGCCACTACAGGAAACCAATAGCTGCCACAAGAAGCAGGGACGGATCCAGGAATTGTCATCTTGGGGAGGGGACACGTGTTTGGAGTGGCGCCACCGCGAAAGTAGCTTGAGGGGTGCCTTTCCTGTCGAGAGGCGCCTGTGGCTGAAAAATTCGAGGGTGTTGAGGTGCACTCGAGGCTTCGCGGAGGGACACATTTTCCTAGTCGAAAGGACGCCACCTTTTATGGGGGGGGGGGGCACATGCCCCAACTTCCCTCCCTGGATCCGCCACCGACAGGAGGCCCCATATAGCCCACGTAATATATATATTTGTGTATTTGTATATATATATATATATATATATATATATATATATATATATATATATATATATATTATGTACTGAACTGGGGCGGCAAGGGAACACACACGCCAGCAGGTAAGGCTACCACTGATGGTGGCCTCAGCTGAGATACCCCTCGGGCAAATGACGTCGCAGGAGCCGACGGGACGGTTTCGGGAACGGATACAGCAACGGCATCACTCGCGACCTGATCTGGTCATTATGTGAATGACCTATCGGCGGTCCGCGAACTTGACCGTGCACGCCTGACCCGTTGTCTGCACGATGGTCGCTGGCAGCCGGCGGCTGTGGAAGGCTGACGTCTTCCTATTTATATATTTATTTATTTATTTCACGATACATGCCCTCCACGTGCATTGGCTATTATGGACAGTCCTCTGCAATTTGTTTTGAAAATCACATTTTAAAATCATATTTAGGCAATCCAACATCCGTAGGTTTTAAGTAATCCAATATTAGTGCGTTTAAGTGATTCAACATCGGTAGGTGTTAGGCCGTCGAACATCAGTAGGCTAGGTTAGGTTGCATTAATATTTATTGATAATTGTATGTTATTTTTCATTATATACCACCACACCCAAAACCTTTTCCCATACTTCCCATATGTTGTTGAGGTGGGATAGCAGGTATATGTAGTCAATTTTCTTCTTGCTTTTTAAAAAGTTATTTCAATGTTTTTGATATTCTTTTCTTGGACTGATTTCTTAGATAGAAGTACTTGAACTTAAAGTGCTTATATCCTTGGAAGTTTTCATTTTCCAACGGAACAATCAGAAATCAGAAATCACCAGAAAAACAACATTGTGATAAAAAAGGGCCCAGAGGCTTCTTATGCATGTTTGCCATTTTAATTATGAATATTGGGGTTTTAGGGTGCGTCAACCCCATTGGTTATATTTAACCCATAACAAGGTTGCCAAAGCACGCGTCATACTCACAAACGAATATAAAACATCGGTAGCTATTAAGGCGCTTGATATAAGATCTGGGGAAACAAATAATCAGTTAAGCAGGTGCATGTATTACCGATTACGTCAAATCCCATCTCCGCAAGGAAGCTCAAAACTGCTCCATTGTGTATAAATCGGGAATAATCTCCCAATAAGTCCTTCAACCTCAGAGCATTCGCATCATATCCGAAGTGGCGCCTACGTTCTTCTGTGTATGCTTGGCACGCCACCAGCACATGGTGCACAGTCAGTGCGGCATTACACCTAACACATTTCGGCCTGTCGTCCCCGCACAATAAATACCTATGTGTTGCTAGAGTGTGACCAATTCTGAGACGACAGATGGCTACCTCGTCCCTTCTAGTTTGGCTGAAGGACGCTGGCCACGGAGCTAACTATGGTTTGATTTGCCTTAATTGGTTGAACTCCACTTGGTCCCATTTGCCCTGCCACTGTCTGAGAATAAATGATGAGATAATTGGGTAGTAGTCACTGGCAAGAAGTGGGAGAACGCGACTCCTTGGCGCTTGTGCTGCACGCCTTGCAGCCCTGTCGGCCAGCTCGTTACCACGGATTTCGACATGTGCTGGAATCCAGCAAAGTATGACCTGTTTTCACATGCGATGCAGAGAAGTAAGGTGCGATAAAATGTCTCGTACGATGACATGTTGCTGGTTAAAACTGCGCAACGCCACAAGACTGCTCAGAGAATTAGTCAAAATATCATGTAAAATATCGTCGTCAACCTCGATGTATGCAAGAGTTTTGCTGACGGCCATCAACTCCGCAGTGAAGACCGTGGCGTGTGACGGCATTTTACGCAAATCCTAGAATTGTTGATGGAAAGAATCAACCTAAATATAGGCATCACTCACTTGTTATCTCATGATAACCTCTCCTTTATACTAAGTTTGAGACATATACTTAAAATACACAGGTCAGGACATCGAGCAATCGTGCTCCAACCACTTAAACAAAACCTATATAATGCCATTCCAAAAGGCTTGATACTTTTTGTCAATAAAGTTGAACATGTGTTCCTATGACAAGAACTATGCTATTTTTTCAACAAAAATGATTATGCTTGTATTCCAGACTAAGTTTTGATGATAGAACAGATATAGTGGGCTGGATCCAGCCCACTATATAGCAGAAAAAAAACTTGTTCAGCTGTAAATGTATCTAATGGATACATTTGTCACCTGATATCATTCTTTGTCCATTCTGTAAAAAATGTAGCTCATGAATGCACCATTTCAGTCAGCAGATCTGACCCCAAATCATCTATTTCTCATACCTTTGACCCAAACTTAGTGTAGCTACAACTTAGTGGTAAATGCTTGACATGAGGGTCTTATCGTGATTGTTATTTCGGTGTACAAAGAACATATTTTTTACCAACAAGCACGTAAATTCGTTGAAAAGCAAAATAATACAAAAAATGAGGGCTTTAAATTGGTTCATATACAATAACTAATTATTTAAAGCTTTAGAAATTGCAAGGTAACCTAGCATAAAATTAGCTAGCCTAATCTATTTTCTCAGAGAAAAGTGTCAAAATCTTGAAATAAAAGGATATAGCCTAACCAGGCCTATCCATATTTTTCTTTGGTGGAGGAAAAACATTGTCAACATGCAAATGAAGCAGGGAAAACACAACAAAGTAATCTTGCAAATGATGTAAACATCAATAATAATAAAAATTCAGGATTACCCAGGGTTTTGGCTGGTGGGAATATTATGGTAGGAATAGCTGATGGTAGGAGACATTTGCTTCGCTGCAAAGAGGCAGGGTTGAGCAGATCTTTCTTTAGGTTTCTTCTCTTATCAATTTCTTTGAAATGCTTGGAGTATACTCTTGGTTCCCCAACATTTAAGAACTTGGACGTGTTTTATTGTATGCTAAGAGATTTTGCTAAGGCAGAATCCTGATAAGAATGGTGTAACCAGATTTCTTCTTTATTAAAGTTGCCTGCCCAGTGCCACCTCTATGCTCTGGTACTGTACAGTAAGGCATGACACCTGAAACAGAGATGTGTTACATTCAAACATAACATCTAGATGCTGAATTCATACTACAGGAAATCAGACTGCAACTCATGGAAAGTTTCAGGAAGGCATTCATAGCATGATTGCATTGTACATAAATATTCAATTATACATGTATCGTCAATAATCCATGCAAAATTAATCAAGGAATAATGCACCGTGCCCATAGTCTAGCTGGCCTAGAAAAAGCTATGCTTTCAATGACTGTTGTATGTCAATGTAGGTAGATATGTACATGTTTGGAAAAATACGCTGCTCGTGGATTTTTGGAATCCAGAACACTACCCTCTTCAGAAAATTGTTTCTTGTTTTCTCATCTGGAGGTTGAATCTCCTAAGTTACCTCCTAAGTTTGACAATGAGCTGCTGTGATCAAGTAAAAGTGCTCAACATTCACCGAGAGCGGGTGCAGATTGAGTTACGATGCATAAGGTTTTACAAAAATATTCTCCATACTGGATGACTACAAAATATTCCTCTCAACATGCAAGATTACAATGCACAAATCCAACCTTGCCAATGCATGATAAAAATATGTGTCGTAACAAATGTTCAATGGAAAGAGCAGGACAATATTAATAACTCAGTCAGCGGAAGATAAATATACTTGCTTGTAGAGGAAGCAAAATAAAAGTAATCATTGCGTATGATGTGAAAAAAGTATTCTGCAACCATATTGATACCATATTAAAAACCTTCGGATGACGTCATGCGGGCTTGAAGGAAAACTTCGATCTACCTTCTAGTAAAGGTATCTTGGCACAAGCGGCGTCGCGGCAGCGCCGGCGTAGTTTCCGCTGCCGCCGCCAGAGCACCGGCGTTTCCGGTCACCACCAGCGATCCCGCGCCACCGCGCATCGCTGAGCACGAGCGGAGGCAGGTAATGCACAGACGCCTTACATATATATAACTACGTACCGCGGAGTCGGACTCGTGAACCGTCTCAAGGGGGGGGTCATTTTACACACCCCACCTCCTTACACCCTATAAGATTATCCGTGAACAGTGGAAAAACGACACGCGGCAGGTCGCCGAAATTTGGCATGCCTTTTCCCACATCAATTGGCACGTCCAGTCAAATTTTTGAGTCAAGATCATTTACGTTTACATTTCATTCATTTACATTTACGGTCAACGAGTTAGTGAAGGTCAAAAGTGGTCACCCCCAGGAAATTTCAACCAGTCGTCACGCTTTAACGGATAAAGATATTTAAATATAACTTTCAGCGATTGCTTATCCTTAGGGATAGAACAAAACGCATCAGATGATTTCTGGATTTGTTCGTTTTTGATGACTTATTAGTTTTCCATATTTGTCCATAAGGGCTAAGATCGAAGATTATCGCTAAAGTAAGCACTTTTTATCAGGGAAAGTTGACTTAAACCAACGTTTCTCGGTGAGCTCTACCCAATAGAAAACAAAAATTCCAAAAATTGGAAACTCAAAATTTGGGAAATTTCACAAAATAAAATGTTGATTTTGGTGTGGGGAAATAACATACTGTGGTCATGGTCGAGTTCGTCTTCCATTTTTCTGATTACAATTTTTATTTTAATCTCCCCGAAAATGAACCCACCAAAGCCAAGAACATGATGTCAGTCGTAATCACATATACCCCCTAGTGACGTCACTTTTGTTGGAGGAGAAGCTTGTTGGATTGGTTTCGAGGCCTACTCGTCGAACGCGTTGCGATGACACTACTTTCGTTTTCGTGCAACGCTTAGTTTGAAAGTTAGAGGGGGTATGAAGTGCCCCCCTCCCGCTCCCGAAATGGGTGGATCTGACCGGAAAGACAGGGTTAACAAGCTGACTGGTATGAATATGGTGCGGGTACACGATGCAAATGTAAAAAGTTGTACATTTTCCCAAAGATTTTCGGACGGTCGACCAGAAGCCAGCTCTCGCGCTACATGGCCAGGCGTCCACGAAGGTCGCAGCTGCGGCTGACGCAAACAAGACAACAGGCCACGAATAGGATCCTGCAGCTGGCCTTTCTAGGCCAAAATCGTCACAACAACCCACCGAGAGGCGGCAGGACATGGTCCGGACGCAACACTGAAAAGGGCCAGGCCATCGTAAACGGGCCAGCCCATCGTAAACGGGCCAGCCCATCGTAAACGGGCCAGGCCATCGTAAACGGGCCAGGCCATCGTAAACGGGCCAGCCCATCGTAAACGGGCCAGCCCATCGTAAACGGGCCAGCCCATCGTAAACGGGCCAGCCCATCGTAAACGGGCCAGCCCATCGTAAACGGCCAGGCCATCGTAAACGGGCCAGCCCATCGTAAACGGGCCAGCCCATCGTAAACGGGCCAGCCCATCGTAAACGGGCCAGCCCATCGTAAACGGGCCAGCCCATCGTAAAGGCCCGGCCATGTTGCTCAGCAAGAAAACGAGGAAAATTCTGGGTCTGCGGGAATCTGCGACACACACGTGGCAAGGGGAGCAGAGTTCAGCGGCCTGCGTCGGAAGCGGGGGCACAGGCTGGATTTCCAGAAAGTGCTCAATCATCTCGATCAAAATTCACGATTGTCTCAGACGACAACTTAGTGCTTCTAAATACCATGGCTGCTACCCGCAAAAACCCGACCTTATGAGGATCGGACAACTGCATAGACTTAACCTGCTGCTTCCAACGATTAAGCTCACTATTTGACTGGTCAGTTTCAGACGTTCCCGGGCTAAGCGACCACTACCCAATCACAATTAGCCTCAGCACGGACGCTATCCACCACACTAAGCTTTTCAGACCATATTGGAAATTGAAAATAGCGGACTTGGCAAAATTCGAGGATCAGGTGGATCTCAACCTAGCAACTTCAGAGACGATCAAAATCGAAACAATGCTAACGGTCATCAGCTCAGAAGCACGTGACCCAGTCCCAAAAAGCAATCAACCTAGAAAAAAGGTATCTACGCCATGGTGGACACAGGATTGTCAAAGGGCAATCACCTTACGGCGCCGTACCCACAAACAATACAAATGATGCGTGTGCGAAGCACATCTATAAGCATACAATCTCAAAAACACTGCCGGTACACAATTCGAACAGCACGCCAAAACTGTTGGCAGTCTTTCGCTTCCCAATTCAATAGATTCACCCCTACCGGCAGAATCTGGGACCTGAAGCGCCCACCACCAGACCCCTTCCCCCAGCTGACGGTGAAAGGACAGCACATCACTGACCCACAACAAATCGTAGACCAGTTTAAACTACACTACGCCAGAGTATCTGGCAACAGCAACTACGGCACCACTATAGTAAGCTCTCTAGACGCCCTTGCTTCCAAAGTAAATGTTAGCTTAGCAATAGAGAAATCTACAGGCGGTCGTTTACTATGCACGAATTACACCTTGCCCTCAGCAAGTGTGGAAACACGTCGGTTGGGCCGGACGACATCCATTACCACTTTTTAAAACGTTTTAGCAAACATTATCTAACGTGCTTACTAGCGGCCATAAATGAGCTGTACCAAAGCGACACCTCTCTCACCTCCTGGCGGGAAAGTGTAGTCATTCAATTGCCAAAGCCGTACAAAGATCATTCCACCCCAAAAGGTTACAGACCCATCTCACTTACTAGCTGCGGTAGTAAGCTGGTCGAGCGCATGTTCAACATACGACTTAGGCAATTTTTAGAACACAACGACCTGCTCGACAAATTTCAGTGCGGTTTACAGCGTCAAAAATAAACTACAGACAATTTCATTAGACTAGCGCATGGCATCAAAAGTGGTCTACGCATCAAACGCACAACAATATCTGCCTACTTAGACATCATTGCCGCATTCGACCGAGTACACAAGTCCGCACTGACACACAAACCCCACCAGATAGACCTACGCGGACACATGGCACACTTTATTCTCAACTTCCTCAGAGACAGGACCCTTAAGGTGCGATGCGGCAATGTCACATCAAATCGAATGCCATCAAATCGATGGCAAAGCCATCGAGCAGGTGAAAAGCTTCAAGTTCTTAGGAGTGCATTTAGACGAAAAACTCAATTTCAACACACACACACCACCTCCATTTCGAAGCAATGCGCGAAGCGCGCCAACACTTGCAGGCGCAGACTGGGGCGAAGACCGGAAAACACTACTGCGACTCTGCACATCAAGTATACGACCCATCCTAGAATACAACAGCATTATCTTTGCGACCATTTCAGGAAGCCAGAGCCAAAAGTTAGAAATCATCCAAAACAGATGCATCAGAGAACCCACGGGTGCTCTTAGCACTACTCCGAAAGCCAGTCTTCTAGTGGACTCAAACACGCCCCCACTCCACTTCAAGATGACACAACAGCTGTGCCACTACCACATCAAAATCAAATCCTTAAAAAAATAATCCGGCATAGCGCTGCTTTACGCCTGACAGATACGACAATAGCCGATTTGGGCGCAAACTCCCAGCGTATAGTATTCAAATTGCCACGGCTTTATCAGATCTTAATCTCACAATGGCAGCCACTGCAGCTCGACCGCCCACTACACCATTCTGGACACTCAGTCAACCAAAGGTCGAGTACTTGCTCTCGGAAACGAAATCCACTATCACATCGGCGGAAATTCTTGGCATCTCCCACAAGTTCGCCGATGACAACAATCACATAACACTAGTATTCTCGGTTGGGTCGAAACACGAGGCAAAGGTAGGCATCGGCATCACAGGACCAGGCCTCAGACTTTCCAAGATTCTACCGAATAACTTCGCCATCTACTCCGCTGAAGCGATGGCCATTCTGGCCGCTCTCTCTATTCTCATGAGGCGTAAAGCTAGAAACGTAGTAATTTGCTCAGACCCCAAATCCGTCCTTCAGTCAATTAGCAACACCCACGACTTTCCACATCACGTCATTGATATAATCCAACAAATCGTGGCCCATAACGTAAACATGAACTTCTCCTTCCTCTGGATTCCGGGTCCCATGTAACGATTCCCCCTGTAATGATTAATTATTGATGTAATGAAATGATTAACATGTAATGATCCCCCCCCCCCTCCACATTCCGGGCCCCCAACATCCCATGTTACGAAGAGGCAGACCGGCTCGCAAAGCAAGCCACTTACCCTAGCGTGGACTATTCGGTAGACGACTGCAAAGCACTCCTACAACGCCACACTCGTCAACATCAGCAGAACACATGGACACAACACAGCTCAACACAACACAAATCCAACCACACCCACGCAATCCAACCAACGGTAGGCATATGGAACACATCAAATCAATCTCACCGACAAAAAGAGGCTATCTTCACTAGACTTAGAACTGGTTGCACAAAACTAACACAGCCTCAATTAGAGGGTAACCAATATACAATACCTCACTGCGACACCTGCAACATCACGTTAAGCATAGGCCATATCCTGCTAGACCGTAGTAGCTTTAGCTCTAAAAGACAACCACTTAAGGCATTCTGCCAAAGAGAGGGCATCACCCTATCGCTTCCATCGCTTCTCAGTGACAAGCACCCAAAACTCCTTCAATTGCTATTTGAATATTTGTATGCCACAAAACTAGCAGGAGCACTGTAGGTACCACATCACCAACACTCACCTCAACTCGCAATGCATGCCCGTGAAGCACACATAGGAAGCACGTAAATAGCAATCCCCGAATGGCGTCGGACGCACATGAGCCGATTTGCGTCCCAATTAGAAATAAATAGCTACCTAGCAGTGCCGTCGGACGTAGATTTGCCGACTTGCTTGAGGAAAACACAAAAAAAAACTTTACTTTTTTTTATAAAAAGTATGACGTAAAATGACTACCCAGAAGAGCCATCGGACGTAGATGAGCCGATTTGCCTTGAAACTCATAACGTAAAACGTCTACCCAGAGGTACAGCGGATGTAGAAGAGCCGTTTTGCAAAACACCCTACTAACCCAACTGACAACCCTGCATGGCATGCTTAGACTAACCCGCTACCAACAACTAACACGCGGCGGCCGGCATGATAGGCGGTGACGACAAATGCCTCTTTGTTCGCACGGTGAAGATCCCTCGGTGCTCTTTGATAAGAGTAGACTAAAGCCGGCACCCTGCAAAATCAACTTCTCGTCACTCTCAAACCTCCACCCCCACCCAAGCTTCAAATTATTTTGCGGAGGAGTAAAGTAAAATTAAACAATTTAGACATCAGGGAGATATCCCCAGCCCAGTACCTGGCTTCAGCATCTAAAATATCACACAAACTATAACGTAAAACTCCTTTAACGTAAATGTACACTTGCCTGCACTTTGTTTGCAATCACTCGCTTTAATAGTCAGACATGCAACGCACTCGCTTTAAAGGCGGCGCAAAGGACCTTTATGGTCCAGCACGCCTACCACCCCCCCACACGTCGAAGGAAACCTCTCGGACGCGCACCGGTGGGAGCAGGACTGAGACGCTGCCGGACGGAGGTGTGGACGGACGCAGAACAAGACCTAGGCCGAGGTTACCAGACCTCTATCACTGCCATGTCAGTGTTGCCCAGCGCCCGGTCATGGACCATCATACCCCAGCTAGCATCAACACAGCCGATGCCGGAGACTTCCCGCTTGATAGGGGTGCCATTACCCATGATATGTACGTGAGTATGTAAATATAGATAGTGTTCGTCCCACAGAGCAGGTGTATACATTGTCTTTCCTAGTTATTTTGTTTTTCTATTTTAGCAAATTTTCGGCCGATTTCCATTTGTCGTGCTTTAAACGACGCGCAGGTCATTCTTAAGTACGTACGCAAAAAATAGCGTTTATCGATCGGTACAATCCGGAGTTATGTACGAAAAACCGGAGGGGTGGGCGGATTTCGCCCCCCCCCCTCCAATGCGTGTGTTAAGGTTTTTACAAGATAATTTTTGCACATTTTACTTGCATGAAGCAAAGTGGTTAGGTTTGGTTATGTCAGGTTTCGTCAGGTTTTTATCTTGATTTATTTTTTATTTTTGAGAACATTTTTCCTTAAAGAAAGTTGAGGTCATGCTACATTAGGTTTGGATTTCGAGTACATTTTATGAGATAAAAAATTGTTTGAATTTTGTGTACTTTTTCGATTCTTATTTTTTTCCATGGGAGGTAAGGTTATGTTAGGTTAGGTCAGTGGCGTAGCGACGAAATACTTCCAGGGGAGCAAAGTTGAAATGGGGCCTCCACTGTGTTAGGGCCTCCTATTGTTTTTTTTAAGCTCTTAGTGTGGTTCCAGAATGGCAAACATGATTTCATATTAATGTCTTGTTTGCTCGGGGCATGACGCATCATTTACGCAAAACGCAATAGCAATAATCTTCTTTTTTCGCTGAGAACTGAGCCATACCAGGGAATAAATAAGTAATATGTGGATAAATACCTAAGTGCCAAAACAAACCAATTTCTTAATGCTTTCTCGACCAGAAGAATCTTCCCGCTGGCCTCTAGATTGCAGCGAGCTGGCGGCACTGGTGCTGAGCATATCTTAAAGATATCTCCCATTGATCAACCCACTTCTATGTCCACCAAGTCTAACTGAATATAGTTAGATTCATCACTACTGTTTATCAGTCATTCCCACCAGCTTGATGTCATAGGCAAGCTTAACACGCGCCCTGGAGGGCCTCAGGGGCAAAAGAGGGCAAAATTACGCGCACTGGAGAGGGGGGGGATTTCACCCTCCTCTAGTGCGCGTAATTTTGACACTGATTACGGTACGGTAGTGAACTCTATTGTGTGCAAATTTCATGACCTTAGGTCAATATCTTCAAGGTTAAATGAGGTCACGTTTGTCAAAATGTTCTTGCTTTGCGTGGCTTGGCTTGTCATTGTTATGGATCGCTTTGATTGTGTTTAAATGCTCCAAAATGGGCATCAATGGTGTTTTGGACATTACTAATGATGCAATACAGATGCTAGACCCGACATTTGACCTCAGGTCACCAATATAGCAGCACTTTATCAGGTAAGTTACCTGTTCCAGTTACCGGAACCGGGCCGCCCGCCCGACTGCTCCGTCGGGCAGCTCGGCGCAATCGGCTTCGCGAAGAAAGGAGTGAAGTACATGAATAAAGTATGGAAACGCAATGACAAACAGTACAAATGACAAAGAGTAGTGCATTTATGACAACATTCCAGTTGACCAAGTTTGGTTCCATTAACCTGTCATGAACTTAACCTGACTTGACCTCGGTGACCCAACATGATCTTGAAACTATATAGCATATCAATATACATCAAACAAGTCGCTAGTGTTGCCAAGAACACTTCCCTTTTGCGGATATACGGGAAGCGCATCAGCGCCGATTTTTGTGGTCTGGCGCTACGAATTTTAAAAAGTTCAACGGCCCCTAACTCGAAAATTGTTGGGCCGATTTCCATTTTTGTTACTTTAAGCGACGTGCCGGTCATTTCTAAGCAGGTACGCCGAAAATCGCGTATATCGACCGGTACAATCTGCAGGTATGTACGAAAAACCGGAGGGGTCGGAGATTTCGCCCCCCCCCCCCTCCAGTGCGCGTGTTATACGATTATTTCTCAGTCCTAGGACGACAATTTCGCGAAGGTGACAACGAGAAGTGGATTGAGTTGGTTGTCTGATCGCTATCTTATGGATTTATTTATTTTTATATCATTTGGTGCTGGCTGCAAGGTACCTGGCACACAAGCTAAAATAATAAATCCTCAGCGAATAAACTCACGGCAAGACGAACAAGCATTGAGCAACAGTGCGTAAATGACAATCCAACAATATAACAATGGCAATGCATAAATAACGCAAAACCTTCAAATTCCACGACGCCACTCCCATGGTTTTCGCTGTGTTTACCGTTTTGTAAATGACGTCGTTGAGAAGGTATTGAAGCTGGGCAGCTCTAATCAGAAGACAAGTTTGTAGGAAGAAAATGCATTAAAAACATCATTCCTCCCATTTTATTTGGGGTATCGGTGTTGTTTTGTGTGCTTGTGAGGGGGAATTTGCCCCCTCAATGTTGGCTTTGTCCCATGGGCGTATGCTTCTGAAAATTATTGGGGGACCAGTGGCGTACTTATATTTGCGTCAACGGGGAGGGGAAAACGTATTAGAAGGGGGTCCACCTACCCCATTAAAAAGTCCTCAGATTTCGACCACTATTTTGTCAAAGAGGACCATTTAAAAAAAAAAATAGTGACCAACTGAATTGTCCTGTGGAGGGGCCTAATCTACCACTATCTTTTCTGATTCGTCGGATTTCAACCCTAACTCCCCCCCCACCCTGTCCTAAGGTTTTCTTTTGGCATCCCTTGACAAGCCAACTCCACTGCTGAAATTACACCTATGGAAATCACTTTAAAATGTAAAATTGCCCAATTTCAGACATTCCAGTTCATAGCGCCCGGTCGCCACGACGCCAACGTTCGTGCACGTGCACACCCATCTTGCGCATTCGGCGCATTCGCCACACTTCGTGCGATGCGACGGTTTCTGCTAGGCCTCCTACGGTTTGCTAATTGTTGCGACATGATAGACTTGCGCCACATTTGACGTGATGGAATGCTTCGTATGGGCGTTCGCTGCGAAAATTCGATTAATTATGTTCGATAGGTAAGCTCCCAGATTGACTACCGAACCGAAGCCCTGCCTCAGTGTTCTTTTTGGACCCGTTTCGTCTTTCTTTGTCTACGGATGTGTCTTAGAGCTCCAATCCATTTTTGTTAGGGGCCCAACACATCTTCGAAAATTCTGGTTGTTTTAGGGTTTTTTTTTTTTTTTTTGTGCAACGATGACATTTTTTGGTGTTTTCAAAGATCCGGATGTGTTTGTTTAGTGCAGGGTCTTTTTGTTCGTTTTTGGACCATGTTGCTATTTGCGTCCCCAGCCACTTTTTTTCAGGCCCTTGTGCGGTCGAATGGCCCCTGTATGCCTTGGAAACTTCCGGCGTATTTCCTTTAGAGCTCTAAAGCCTCTATGCTCTAAAGGCTCTAAAGCCTCTGGGCTTTAGGGGCTCTAAAGGCTCTACGCTTTAGAGGCTCTAAAGCCTCTAAAGCTCTAGAGCTTTAGAGCATGTTTATTTATAGCTGCAACGCATGTTTTAATGTCCTGTCGCTTTTTACGAGACTGTGCGCTTTGGAGGGCCAGTTGCATTTTCTGACCCGTTGTGCTCCTAGGGTTCCGCTGTGTTTATATGGGGCTTCTGACGCACATTTGTGGGGCCCCAGTACAATTTTGGTGCTTCGGTGCGGTTTTTCTGGGTCCCAGCGCGATTTATCGCGCTCAGGCGCGTGATTTTTCGAGCCCCTGGCGCCATGTTTTTGTATCTCTCCTCGATTTTTGTCGAACTCCGATGTGTTTTTCTGGGCCGTACGCGATTTGTGAAGGCATCTGATGATATGTTCGGTGCTCCAGAGCCATTTTCGTGACGCGGAGATATATTTGATTGAATCCCTCTTTATTTTAGAGGGCTCTGGCTTCATTTTGTTTGGATACCGATGCGATTTTTGGGGTCAGACTGTGCATATGTCGGGCCCTAGACGCCAATTTTTGGGAGCCCCGACGTGAATTTTTGATTTCCAGACCGAATTTTTGGGACTACCGATGGGAATTGTGGGTCCCGACGCGATATTTGGGGGACCTGTTCGGGTTTGCGGGGCGCGTTGTGCTTAGCTGTGGCCCCAACGCGATCTTGGCGGTTCCTGTTGCAGATTTTCGGGCGTGGGAGCGAGTCTTCTGGGGTCCGCCGTATTTATTTCGAGCCCCTGCGCGAATTCTGGTGGACCGACGCGAATTTTGGTGGCCACAACGCGACTTTTGGGGGAAATTCTTAACACGATTCTTGGGAGCTTATACCTCTTAGGAGGGAGGGGGCATTTTTGACCCTTTGATATGCTACTGCGGCCACCGAAGAAGTTTTTTTTTCAGCTGATGGCACCTTTCGGGGTATAAAAGCCCTCCGGGTAACTTTTTTCCGGAACTGTTCGTCATTTTCCTGTTCTGGGGTCGATTCGATCGAGTCTCGGTGTGAACTTTGTGGACATCGAGTTCTATTTTTTAAAGGTCCTTATGCGATATTTTTGGGTCCCGGTACGATTCTTCGGTTTCCCGGTGCGATTTTTTTATCGGTGCCCTGACACGTTTTTTTCGGTGCCCAACGGGTTTTTAGGAGACTTTGACCCGATTTTTCAGGCCGCAAAGTGGCATTCCGGTTGATAATTGATTTGTTGGGGCAGCTGCAACTTTTGGGAGCCCGGCGCGATGTTTTGGGTCCCTAGTGTGATTTTGAAGGGCTGCGACGCGACTATTTTTAGTCCAATGTAATCTTTTGTATCCCGACGTCATCTGCTTGGATTCCTAGCGCGAGTTTTAGCGACCTCGACACTTTTGGGGGGTCCAATACGTTTTGGAGGCTTTTGGCGCCATTGTTGGGGCCCCAGAGTGATTATCCATGTCCGGATTGTTTTCCGTTTCCCCGGCTTCATTCGTGTCCCAATGTGACTGTTGGGGAACGGTACGGCCTGTCGTGCCCTAACGTGATTTTCATGGTCCGGGAGTGACTTTTTGGTACCCCCAGGCTCAGCGTGATTTTCAGGGGTCAGGTCGGATCTTTTTGGGCCCACACCGTGATTTTCAAGTACCCCGACACGACTTCTACCATTTCTTAGGGGCTTCTTCTTGCAAATAATAGGCCTCCTCTGGCGTCTTAGGGGTCTCGTCTCATTTCCTGGAGCCTCTTTACCGATTTTGGATGTCTCCTCGTGTGTCCTACCCTCCTCCATATTCAATGGCCCTCCTCTCACGTCTTGGAGGGCCTCCTCCTACATCCTGGGGCCCTTTTAGCATGGCATGGGGCTTCCTCTCATGTTGCAGGGGCATTCTCTGCCAAATTAGGGTCTCCTGTCACTCCTCGTGGGCCTTCTTTGTCCTGGAAAAGCCTTACCCGTCTTGAGGGGATCTTCAACTTTGGAAGCCTCACGGCCTTCCATACCTGCTACGAATTCCCATCTTAAGGGCCGCCTCTCATTTCCTGGGAACTCGTTCCGGTCTTCGGGGCCTCATTCGGCCCTGGAGACCTCCTAATCCGTCTTGAGGGACTCCTATCGAGTCCTGCAGGAGGCTCCTTTTCTCTTCTGGAGGCCTTCTTTTTCCAAATAGAAATTCTTACTCTGCGAATTCTTTTTCCTCTCACGTCTTGGGGGCCTCCTTCTCTGCGTTTTGATTCGACCCTTGCCCATTTTAAGGGTAGCCTCTTATCTCCTGGTGGACTCCTCTTCTCTCCCAGAAGCCTCATCTTCCAAATTACAAGCAAGCTTTCCTATCTCAGTTGCCTTGTCATTTCCTGGGGACCTTTTTACCCGTCTTGGAGCCTTCTTTCCCGCCTGGGAGCCATCCCTCTTATCTAATGGTCTTTCTCTCCTATCTTAGGGGCCTCCTCGTACATCATGTGGTCTCATTTCCAATCCTGTGTCGCCTCTTCCGAATTAGGTGCATCCTGCCACGTTTCTGGATCATCCTTTTCTATCTTGGTGGAACCTTACCCATTTTGAGGGCTGCTTTTGCGTCTCCGAAACCCCATCCCATATCCACTGGCTTTCTCTTCCGTGTTAGGGTCTCCTCTCATTTTCTGGGGCATCCTTTCCCGTATTGGGGCCTCCTTTGTAATCATGGGGCCTCCTTTGCAATCCTGGGGGCCTCTGTGCAAATTGTGGACACTCTCTTGATTTCTGTGGCCTCCAATCCTCTCCTAGGTGACCCATTTTTTTAACTAGGGGCCTCCTCTCACGTCTCGGAGGCCTCCTCACCTGTGTTTGGAGCCTTATTGTCCCCTAAGCAGGGTGCCTTTGCGTCATAGTCCCAAATCTTCTCTTCTAGGGTCCCCCTCTTCCAAAATATGGGCCTCATCTGGCTGGTCTCAGTGGCCTTCTCTCATTCCTGCGGATAACTTTTTACCCATTTTGAGGCTCCCTCTTGTGTCCGGATAAATATCTCCTATCATTCCTTATTTTATATTGTAGGGGCCTCCTCTTCCATCTTGGGGGCCTCGTTTCCCAAATTAAGAATATCCTGCCACCGATCGGAAGCCTTCTTGTCTAACCTGGGTGGCTTCTTGCCCGTCTCGGTGACATCCTTTTCGTCCTCGGGCCTCCTCCAAATTTCTGTCCTACGTCTCTTATAGGACCTGATTAGATTTCCCGGGGGCCTCGTTGCCAGCCTTGGGGCCTCCTTGACAGCATGATCTTCTGTCTCGTCTGCCTCCTTACTCACCTATTTTCCTGTGCATTTTCGGATAGGGGCTTCCTTAAATTCCAGGGGGGGACCCAGTCTCACGGAAGGTGGGGGGGGGGGACTGCCCCCTTAGCACCCCCCCCCCCCGGTGGCGACGCTCCTGGGTTAGTCTATGCTACACTTTTTCTATGAAATATTTTTCAACTATATTACCTATCTGTAAGCCAACTTTTGGTGTTATTTTTCCCGCCAACTGAAAAGTATATGCATTTGCAGAGAAAACGAGTAGCCACGTCAAGTTGACCACATTCATGAACATTGCGCTAGAAAAAGAAAATCCAAGAATTCAAAAATTACCTAAAAGCACAACTTTGCCAAACATCTTGCCATCTTCAGCATGCTGCAGCCAGCTAGAAAATGTAATTTTTCTTCACTTAATGTTAATATGAAAGGGCTGTGGATATCCATGTTTCCAACAAGATGGATACCAACAAGTCACAGTTCCCATCTTTGTGAAAATATACTTTTATTTTGTGGGAGTTTGAGTGGTACATACACATAGAAATGTTCGTCGCAGCAAGTGGGGCCACTAACAGAGATCAGCGGACTGTCTCGGCGTGCAGAATCGCTCGACAACGTCCTCATCTTGTCGGCCATCGGGAGGCCGATGAACATTGCTTTTGGCTTACTTGTAGTTGCATTCGTATACATCGGCACAAACAAGAGTAATAGAGTCGATTTGTACTACCCATTTGCCCCGGACGATCGGATTTGATCCAAGCTAAAACTGTCGCGATTATTTCGAACTGGCAGCGTCCCAAATGGAAGATATAATGAGCGGCAGTCAAGCATCACTGAACTCTACAGATGTGACGTCACATATATTTTGACCAATCACAAAGCGAGGAATTCTGGGGTTCTTCTTTGAATTATTTAAGTAATTTAGGGATTTTCAAGAAATAATTAATGTCGCCATCGTCTTTAAAATTAAAAATCACTGGTGAAACGTGAAAAAATACGTCCTGTTCTGACATAAAACTTTACATTGGTGACTCAAGATAAATGCCGGGTTGTGAAAAAGGTGTTTAAGATTCGGCTAAAGAAACAGCCTTGGAGGAACTACCTCAGGTCACCAGTAACGATATTTTCAAGTGACTTTGGCCATAACAATCACGAGTTGAACACGGTGTGAATGGCAAGATAGACAACTTCGAAACCAGGCGTTTGATATGTTGCATATTCTTCATAAAATTGTCGTCACTAGGGGCAGAAAAGGGCAGGCCTGCACGCAGCTCAGGGCACTACCGGGGAGACTGCCTGGGTGGCTCCGCCCCTTCCAATCCGGGTACCCTCGCCAGGCTCCACCCACCGAAGGCCCGTCGCAGAGGGGATAATGGTAGGCTATTGTCTCCTAGCGCTCTTCTGCATTATTCTCTTCTTCGTTTATTTCTCTCCCCCAGAGCATCTCCAGCTCGAGCGCTGTAGTTCTCTCCGCCTGTCCTCTTTTGTCCCTCGATCACAGTCTAAATATCTGTCAGTCTCTGTGTCGCTGTCACGATCTCGATCTAGGTCCCTGTCGCATGATTTCGGCTCAAATACCTGTCTGTATCTGTCACTGTAGCGATCTCTATATCCGTATAGCCCAGCATCGCTGTCACTATCTCGATATAGACCCCGGTTGGGATATCAGTCTGTCTCTATCGGCACCTCGATCCCAATCTCGATCTAGGTCACAATCTGCACTTGCCATAGTTTCGGCCTCTGTCTCATGATTTCGGTCCAAATATCTGTCAGTCTCGGTCACTACTGCGATCTCGATCTCGGTGTAGGTCAGTATCTCTGTCACAGCCCCGACCTCGATCAGAGTCTAAATCTCTGTCAGTTTCTGTGCCACCGATCTGCATTTATCATAGTCTCGTTATCTGTCTCTTCATTTCGGACTAAATATATGTCTGTCGCTCTCACTGTATTGATCTCAAACTCGGGCGGACGCTCGGTCCCGGTCTATCTGTTTGTCTCTGTCACGGTCACGATATCGATTTCGGTCCCTGTCTCACGATTTCGGCTCAAATATCTGTCGGTCTCTGTCATCGTCGAAATATCGATATCCGCATAGGCCAGCATCGCTGTCACTATCTCGATCTAGACCCCGGTAAAATATAGGTCTGTCTCTGTCAGTATCTCGATTCAGATCTCGATCTGATCACTATCTACACTGGTCGTATTCTCTGTCTCATGATTTTTGCCTAAATACCTGTTGGTCTCTTTCACCGTTGTGATCTCGATCTCGGTACAGTTCAGTATCTCTGGCACTGCCTCGACCTCGATCACAGGCTAAACCTATGTCAGTCAGACTATATGTGATTGTGACCGATTTTTCTGCGGACAGGGCGAATCCCCACATTTTGTACCTCTTTGCGATATGGTCTAGAGCTGTCTGAATGGTTTTCCAAGCTTTTAGGAAGCATTTTACTGTTGTACAAATGGCCAAGTCGCCCGCCAAAAGTGAGTATTGAAGTGACGTGTCGGTTTGATCAGCAAGTATGTCGTTCATCATGATGCTGAAGAGGCTCGGTGATAGCCCGCTCCCCTGTGCTAGGCCCTGTTCCTGAGGTGTGGTGTTTGATGTGATGCTGCCGCATCGGACCTTAAGGGTACTGTCTCTGAGGAAGTTGAGAATGAACTATGCCAGGTGTCCGCATAGGCCTATGTTGTGGAGTTTGTGTGTCAGTGCGGATTTGTGTACTCGGTCGAATGCGACAATGATGTGTGGCAGATATTGTTGTGCATTTGATGCGTAGACCAATTTTGATGTCGTGTACTAGCGTAATGAGATGATCTGTTGTCGATTTTTGACGCTGGAAGCGGTACGGAAATTCGTCGAGCAGGTCGTTGTGTTCTAGAAAGTGTCTCAATCGTGTGTTGACCATGTGCTCGGCAACCTTATTAGCGCAGCTAGTCAGTGAGTTAGGTCTATAACCTTTTCGGGTGGAGTGATCTTTGTGCGGGTTTGACAAGGGAATGACTAGGCTTTCCCACCAGGGGGAGGAAAAGGCGTCGCTTTGGTACAGGTCGTTCATGTCCGTTAGTAGATACGTTAGAAAATGTTTGCTAATATGTTTGGAAAACTGATAATGAATGTTGTTCGGGCCAACCGACGTGTTTCCACACTTGCTGAGGGCAAGGTGTAATTCGTGCATAGTTAATAAATTGTTGTAGACTTCAGTGTTGTTATAGTTAAAATTTGCTTTGGCGGCAAGGGCGTCTAGAGCGTTTACTATAGTGATGTCGTAGGTGTTGTTGCCAGAGACGCTGGCGTAGTGCAATTTAAAGTGGTCTACGACTTGTGGGTCAGTAATGTGCTGTCCTTTCACCGTCAGCTGGGGAAAGGGGAAGCCTGGTGGTGGGTGTTTCAGGTCAAAACGCTTCATCAGGGCCAAGATTCTGCCGGTGGGGGTGAACCTATTGAATTTAAACGCAAATGACTGTCAAATGTTTTGGCGTGCTGATTGAATGGTATACCTGCAGTATTTTTGAGGTTGTCTGTATGCTTATAGGTGTGCTTCGCATACGCATCATTTGTATTGTTTGTGGGCACGGCGCCGTACGGTGATTGCACTTTGACAGTCCGGGGTCCACCATGGCGTAGATACCTTTCTCCTAGGTTGATTGGTTTTTAGAACTGAGTCACGTGCTGCTGAGCTAATGGCCCTTAGCATTGTTTCGATTTTACTCGTCTCTGAAGCTGCTAGGTCCACCTGATCCACCTGATCCTCGAATTTTGCCAAGCCCACTATTGTCAATTTCCAATATTGTCTGAAAAGCATAGTGTGGTGGATAGCGTCCGTGCTAAGGCTAATTGTGATTGGGTAGTGGTCGCTCAGCCCGGGAACGTCTGAAACTTACCAGGCAAATAGTGAACTTAATCGTTGGAAGCAGCACGTTAAGTCTATGCAGTTGTCCGATCCGCATAATGTCGGGTTGTGGCGGGTGGTAACCCTGGTGTTTAGAAGTACCAAGTTGTCTGAGAAAAACTGGTGGATTTCGCAGCCCCTATTGTGCGTCCGATTGTTTCCCAGGAGGGGTGTTTAGCGTACAAATCTCCCATAATTATAACTGGTGGGAGAGCCTGAAGCAGCAAGTCGCTCAGTTCCTGTCGCGTGGGAGTTGCAGCTGACGGTGAAATGTATAATAAGATGATTGTAGTTTGGCAATGGGAAATTTTGAGGCTGACTGGTACGCAGTTCAGGGGATAATTTAACGTTACTCGGCAATGAGGTATGCTGTTAGCCATGAGTATGGCTGCGCCACATTTCCGAAGTGGACCGCTTACGTTATCGACATGCCAAGTGTAACCTAGAATACTGTTCCAAATAGGGTCTGAGTCTCGAAAGTGAGTTTATTCGAGCGCGGCTAGTGTAGGGGGCCCGGACCACGCCAGGCTGGACGGTGTCGGGGCGGATTCGTCAATGGCCGCACAGGCTAGATGTGTAGGGAAGCTTCTCTCATGCCCACTGTCTCGCTTATGTTGGGGGGCAAATGTCCTTTGGCACGATAATAGTTTAGCGGATCTCGACTTTGACGATATTGAAGACCCCGGTTATAAATTCAATGGCTCTGCGTTTCGATCTCAGAGCTCTGACCCAAGCATGTTAACAGGCACCACATAAAATCCAGCACTTATATTTGCGTCCAATTATTTGGTTTCAATAATGCAGCGTGATAGTCAAATTAGTGCAATAGTGCTTTTAGACGACAGACGGTTTAAACTGCTCAACAGACGATTCACACGGCCATCCCACATCTTCATACATCTCGACAGTCACATCTTCATACATCTTGTCATACAACAGTCACACAGCGACTCTAGTCAGAGTCCTCAGACGTACCTCAGTACCGACGTGGTGAGCCCTGGCGGCTGGCCGGCGGCTGGCCGGCGGCGGCCAGCCGCCCGCCTTCGGCGGCCGCTCGGTCGCGCGTCCCAGTGGCAAGTGAGAGAGAGCCCTCTCGATTATCCGCGAGCTCAACGTGACGGCCACTGCCCGTGACACGTCATGGTACAATGACCCGGACCCGACGAACTTTACCGCACCGGCGGGTCGCGCTGTCCCTCAGACCTCAGAGACATTCTTAGAGCTCTGGTTACAAACAGAGCTCGGCCGTTCGTGGGAATCACTGCTGACCTCGCATGTTTTCGGCTGCACCGCACTGCAGCCTGGCGTCACAGCGCCGAGCCGCGCTTCCGACTGTCGAGGCAGAGGCACTGCCTCCATCTGATCTCAGAGCCAGCTCCGAGGCTGAGTCAGCGTGCCGGCCGTCGGCACCTGTTGGCTGACCTCAGCACATACCTCCAGACAATACCGATACGGCGGCTCCGCGCTGCACACGGGCAGCCGGCAGATCGGGGCGTTACAGCCCATCTGTCATCTGACATTCCACAACCACAGTAACATTCATTCAACAGTCAATCATTATTATATGTGCTATTATCTTCATAAATCATACATACATCTGTCCTCACGTACCTCTGACATATTGTTGCCACAGTGATAGAACCTGTCACATCACAGTCATACCACTCTCATATCATTCATGTACTTACACACCTGTCATCTGACTGTTATGTATACACACACACACACCCGCCCATTGGGTTCCCAGAATATAATCACTGACATACATCACCCACTGACGGTCACATCACCTCACTGGCATTCACACGGCGGCGGCCTGCATCGAGGTCACGCGGCGGTGGTAGGGTGTCAGATAGTATGCACCTGTGTCGGAAACAATAGCCTATGGCCTCTGTGGCGGTGGCTACTAGCCGACGTAAGCTGTGGGACAGCTCGGCCGACCCCTGGCATGGCATCTGCCGGGAACTGTCGCGACATGAATTGGAAGGGTCGGAGCAAAATTTCTGAAATTAAGGTGTCCCCACAACCAGCTTTTCTACAGATGGTGGGTCGCCGTGCGGGCGACTGCGGCGATCTTGGTGGAGGACCGGCTAGAGTGTTGCCGTATCCCTTTGGCCCACCTCTTCAACTGCTCCGACGCCGGCTCCAACCTTGCTGTGGCCAGTCGCCACCACTACACGAATTTATATAGGCGAGGCCAGGCTCCTTTCCACATCACATACGCCCGTGAGTGCGCCCGGCTGGTCATGTTGCGAGGAGGGCTGTGGGCTTGGGGTGTGATGTGACACTGATGGATGGAAATGCTACATAGGTACACGACATTGGTACTGCCACCGCCGCCGGCGCTCGTCCATTTACGGGACCCACCGTGTACCATCAGATAACACAACACATCCACCACTCACTCACCCCCATGCCACCCCCCCCCCACAACAAAATCGACGTTCTCGGGGCAACCAGATTCAAGCTGGTCCCGCGTAATTTCCTGGGAACAATTTTGACAGTGATGTTTTCTGACCGTTCAACGTTTGCGCTGAGCTTCCACCAATCTCCGCTGCTCCTTAAATTGCCCACTTTCATTCGCCCGAACCTTTCATTCACGACAATCATTCGCTCCGGTCATTCACACACGTTCATTTGATCCATACTAAAACCAGATGGCCCACAATGTCTCCCCTGGGCGGTGAAATCTTCCCTGGGCTTCCATGCGGCTTTATAACTGAACTCAGGTATGAATGACCAACTTACCTAACCTTACTCAATTGACCACATGCCTGGCCTCACACGTTGAAAACGTGCGACCAGCCCTACATATCCAACGGGTGGGCATGGAACCCTACCACGTTGGGTACGTCCTCTGGTAGTCTATATACCATAGCCGGCCTTGGATTTTGAATAAGCTCTATTAGTTAAGGAGCACTCTTACTAACAATTCACCAAATTGGTTATAATGATGTAGAATGTGCCGAATATCCGTGAGAACATCATGGATAAAAAAGATCTTGATATATATATGTAAAGGTGGAATTTGTGGTTTATATCAAATATGCGGTGGAAATTTTCCTCAGCTGTGACACCACATTGCTTGCAGTGCCCTACCCTGGTAGGATGCAACAGCACTTCGTGCGCTCCGTGGTTGACTGCGCTTTCCACTTAGAATCATAGACTTCACCACAGGGATGGGGACTTGGAAGACACGTCCCCGCAATGCATTCGGTACTTAACATTACGTCAAAATTATGGCATGAAATGGACCATTTTTAGGTCGTGGCGCAGTACCTCCTAAGGAGTACAGCAAATTTACTTACATGCGTCCCTCGTTTGGTTTTGGTTCGGAAGTTTGTCCTATGAACGTTACAGCCTCTTCCTATTCCACGAGCATCGGTGCCCGTCTGCATGTCCATTAATCCCACAGAAGCGAGGAGGCGCCGTCTCCGCGGATGGACGGACGGACAGACGGACAGACGGACAGACGGACAGATGGACAGACGGACAAACGGACAGACGGACAGACGGACAGACGGACAGACGGACAGACGGACGGACAGACGGACAGACAGACAGACGGACAAACGGACAGACGGACAGACGGACAGACGGACAGACGGACGGACAGACGGACAGACGGACAGACGGACAGACGGACAGACGGACAGACGGACAGACGGACAGACGGACGGATATATATATATATATATATATATATATATATATATATATATATATATATATATATATATATATAGATATATATATATGTGTGTGTGTGTGTGTATTTATCTAGGTATCTATATATCCATCCACTGTTCGTCGCCGCCAGTCACCGGCCGCATTCCGTAGCATGAGGTGTCCTTTACGGAAAACGGGGCGACCGGCAGCCAGTGAACTGTGGTGGTGTACCCTGGGCTTAAGCTGCTATTAGGGGACGAGTAGTCTAGGGGTAAGTTGCTCGTCTCACAATCGAAAGATTGTGGGTTCGAGTCTCACCTGTCGCTACTCTTCGCCCGCGGCCAATCGGCGTCAGAGATTGGCGACGCTACATGACTCAACGGTCGATGTGTCGTAAAATCCGATAACCGATCCGATAACCGAAGCTGCTGTTACACAAATAAAATTGTGTGGTCGGTTGGTTGGTTGGTTATTTGGGTTTAGGGGCGCATCGACTGATCACACAAAACTCCCGGATCGACGGCGGATGTCCAGTCCAACTGCGTACTCACCGCCGCATTATTAGCGTTGCACCCTCCACTGTTTGTCCAATTAGTAGTGTTGTCTCAGAAGATCCATATCAGGTGATATATGATAATGCACGCTTGTATCGTAAGTTGTGTCTGCAAAAGTTGCACGACGGAGTCGGATTGACCCGCACCGGGCCGGGGGCCTCTTGTTCCAGGACCCACAAAATTACTCCCGTATAGCATCTGAATGAATAGACTCATAGCCACTACATTTTCAATAGCTTCTTGCGCATCTATTGTGCATATCTCGTACGCATTTCGGATCCAGGTCATCAAATGTGATTGAATTGGGACGGGTCAAAATGAGTAATGCTACGAAATTTTCAAGCAGCTGCCATTCGGAGCAGTTACAACAGGTAGCCAAACAGCTGCCATTCGGAGCAGTTACAACAGGTAGCCAAACACAGATCATGTTGTCCTTTTATGAGGATGAACAGCCTACATTCTCGTACATTTCAGTAACGTCAAGATTACGGATCTGAGATCAGGTCAATTTCAACGTTGTGTAACCGTATCCATTGGGGAGCATTGAACTTAGAGGTGCTTTTCCACGCTGGAAATAAATAGAGCATCTAAAAAGCATTCGGGTTACAATATTTGTCAAATATCAATGACATTAGGTCAGGTCAAGCATCATGTACATTCGACTCAATGCTATATTATATAGAATGTTGCTCTTCCTCGTGAAGCCGTATCCAAATTCTGCTTCAGTGCCGTCAAAGTCCTGCGACATGACATTGGATGGCCAACCAACGACATAAGATTACCTGACCTCGAGCGATGTGGCCATATTTCACCTGACTTGACCTTTCTTTGTAATTACGTTCCATGTAGTGCGCAATTCGGCGAAGGCTGAAGTGGTCGTTTTACCGATCTATGGATTGTTCCCGCGTAACCTAAGGTTCGGCCACGAGGTTAGAAGATGAGCAGTTTACAAATATGATGAAGCGTCATATCAGTTCCTCTTGGGACAAATGTTCTATGCTTCAAAGATGATATACCTGGAATACGCAAGCTCCAACGTGACTTACTAGATCATACTACGTGACCTGACCTGACCATAGCATTTTCCCATATAAAACATATGTTTAGAGTTAGCGTTAATAATTCGTGTGGAATATATATGTATATATATGCATATATGTATGCATAAATAGATATATACATATATATATATATATATATATATATATATATATATATATATATATATATATATATATATATATGTATATATATATAATATATATATATATAAAATATATTATATATATATATATATATATATATATATATATATATATATATATATATATATATATATGTATGCATTCATGTATTCCAGACCATTACCAAGACAATGGTCATTCCACTGGGTGAATCTAGCATGATATTTAACGTCGTTAACATCAAGCCGAAATCAAGCAATAAGATATGGGCTCTAGGATATATTGGCTTGGTAATGACAAGTTCACTGCGACTTGAACATGCATAATTAGGAAACTGGCTTTTCAGCTTTGCCGCCCCGGTAGCTCAGTTGGTTAGAGCACTGGCCTGCTCTGGTCTCCCCTGTCCTGGCGACACAGAGTTCGAGTGGCTTCGCGCACTCGCATTTAGCCTCCGGCTGGGAGGGTCAGTTAGCAGCTGGCCCAATAAGGCCGGGGACGAGCTACCGGGCGGCCGTGTCGGTGCATTGACGGCACGTTTAACGCTCTGTCAACATTCTGCCGTTGAACTGGAATTCATGGATCGGGTGGTGGGGCCAGGGTTCACGCAACAAGCTCTGCTTAGCAATAGGACCCTGGCTCATAAAGCCACCCCAGCAAGAACTCTGATTATTTTGTTTTAAATAAAAGCTGTATTGTAAGCTGTACTGTACATAAGCGCAAAGGTACGTATGCGCAAAAGTACATAAGCGAAAATGTACGTATGCGCAAATGTACGTAAGCGCAAATGTACGCATGCGCAAATATACGTAAGCGCAAAAGTACGTAAGCGCAAAATTACGTAAGCGAAGGAATACGTATCCACAAATGTACGTAAACGCAAATGTACGTAAACGCAAGCATACGTATGCACAAATGTACGAAAGCGCAAAATTACGTCCGTGCAAATGTACGTAAGTGCAAATATACTTAAATACAAATATACGTAAGCGCAAATGTACGTAAGCGCAAAAGTACGTAAGCGCAAATGTACGTATGCAAAAATATACGAAAGCGCAAATGTACGTATGCGTAATTGTACGTAATCGCAAATGTACGCAAGCACAAAAGTATATCAACGGAAATGTACGTATGCGCAAATGTACGTAAGCACAAAAGTACGTCAGCGCAAATGTACGTAAACGCAAAAGTTCGTGAGCGCAAATGTACGTATGAGCAATATACGCAAGTGCAAATGTACATAACTGGAAAAGTACGTAAGAGAAAATGTGCGTCAATGCAAATGTACGAAAACAGAAGTACGTACGTATAGCAAATGTACGTAAGTGTAAAGGTACGCAAGCACAAATGTACATATACGCAAAAGTTTTTTGGAACAAATGTATGTCAATGCAAATTTATGTAGCCCAAATATAAGTGTACGCATGATAGATGTACGTAAGCAAGTGTACGTAACCAAATGTACGTATTTAAAATGCACGTATTTCAAATGAACGTGTTTCAAACGTGCGTGTTTCAAATGTACATAAGCAAATGTACCTATGCACAAAAGTAAGCATAGCAAATGTTCGTAAGAACATATGTGCCTGAGCACGAAAGTACATATGACAATTGTATTCATTAAAAATGTATGTACGAGCAAATGCAAGCATGGCATATGTACAGGGGTCTCACTTTTATACTTTTGAGAGGGCAAGTGTCCTCTCAATGTCGGCTTTGCCTCCCCTCCCCCCCCCCAATCCATTTGGGTCTGCCCATTGCCATAGTGTATTTTTTCCCCGCCCCCCCCCAATAACCTACAAAAATAAACACCCGTGCATATGCACCTAACCAAATGTGCGTAAACACAAATGTATGGATGCGGAAATGTACGTGCATTGGCGCCCCCCCCCCACCCCTCCCCACCTGAGATGTGGGGCCCTCAAAAATCGCTTTGAGGTTCGGAAAAATTGCTCCGGGCTCCCTAAAATCATGCTGGGGCCCCCAAAAGGGCACAGGAGCCCCTACAAATCCTACTTTGGCACCCAAAAAGTCTTGCAGGGCCCTGAAAAAATAGTGGTCGAAATTTCGGGACTTTTAAAAGAAAGGGATAGGTAGGCGCCCTCCGAATCCATTTACTCCACCCCCTAACGCAGATTGTAGGCACGCCACTGATAGGAGGTGATGCTTGGTGGTACATAGGTAGGTAGGTGCCAGCAACATTAACACGATGCGCCCTTCGTCATGTTCAAGGAGCTGGTTCCGAGCCGTTACGAGCAGGATTTGGCCGATGTCATGTGACATAGCACTGGCAGCAGCGACCTCGCCGCACGGACAAATGTTAAGCATCGTGTTTATTTACTCTCCTTATAGGCATCAGTTATCATTACAATCAAAGATTGCAGTCGGATGAATAGGTGAAATATGCTTATAATAATAGAAAATAAAAACAGAAATATGCTGCTACATGAGTTATGCTTCTCACTGACTTCAAGTCAGCTCATTATCATTGACGGCGGCACCAACTTGCTTTGGCAAACTAGGCGACGCCATCTTACCTGCTTATGACGTCATCTTGCTGCCGCTGCTGTTGCGATTCCTCAAGAACGGCGGCAGCACAAGATGACGTCATAAGCATGTCTGTGCATCCCCAATTGAATTGCTCATAACTCGATGCTGACTGGTCGTTCATACGTTGCAACAGGTTGCAACGCATTTATGTTACTGAAATATCCAGAGAGTCTGACAATGGAGCTGCGCCAAAAAGCGGGAAAATTAATGTGCATCAAAAAGGCCAAGCATCGGGTTTTGGCAAAAAGGTGCATATCAGTACCGAAGTCACAGGGAGCAGTCACCATCTCCCGATTCGTAAAAGACAAAATTAACATCCATCTCTCAGCGGAGGTCAAAATAAAAGACATAGTCAGGAAAGGGGTCCACAACGTGAACGAGAAAAGCATACTCTACAAAATTCCTTGCGCAGGAGGATGTGGAAAAATATATGGGGAAACGGGGCGAGAATTACGGAGCATCGTTCAGTCCTCAGATACCACGAATCCACGATCCACGATCCACGAACTATCTAATGTTATTGTGTCACATATCGATGAATAAGGCCATCTACCAAATTGGAAAGAAGCATCTGTTCTTAGTTTAATTGTGAGAAGAAATGGACGATTTCCTTGCCTGCCATGATTGAAAGTAAAATAAGGTGAAACGTTTTGGTCCACATTGACAAGGAATGTTGTGCTTAAAAAAGAAGATATATTAGATCTCAAACTTTTCGATCATGGATCATTTTCAAGAGTAACAATATTTTGTACACATCCATTCATGGCAAAAATCACACACTGAAATCACGCTCTGAATTCGAATCGCATCTTCGCATATTTTGTCGCCTCAACAAGAAATAACCTTCACATCTCGCATGCACTAAGATCAACATACATGGTACGCACATTTCCCAACATCATACATCACACGGATCTCACAATTTCTGCAATCGCCGCCCTATCGCTCTCTCGTCCTTTACCCCTCAAATCGCACTATACTGACGCTCCCTCTCCCCCTCTCTCTCTAACTACATATATCTCCCCCTCTCTCTCTCTCTATCTAACTATGTATATATATATATATATATATATATACATATATATACATACATATACATACATATACATACACATATACATATATATATATATATATATATATATAGATATATATATATATATATATATATATATATATATATATATATATATATATATATATATATATATATATATATATATATATATATATATATATATATATATATATATATGTATAGAATATAGTTAGAGAGAGGGGGGAGAGGGAGCGTCAGTGTAGTGTGATTTGAGGGGTAAAGGACGAGAGAGCGATAGGGGCGGCGATTGCAGAAATTGTGAGATCCGTGTGATGTATGATATTGGGAAATGTGCATACCGTGTATGTGGATCTTAGTGCATGCGAGATGTGAAGGTGATTTCTTGTTGAGGCGACAACATATGCGAAGATGCGATTCGAATTCGGAGTGTGATTTCAGTGTATCATCTTTGTCATGAATTGATGTGTGCAAAATATTGTTACTTTTGAAAATGTTCCATGATCGAAAAGTTTGAGATCTAATATGTCTAATCTTTATTAAAAGCACAGCATTCCTTGTCAATGTGGACCAAAACGTTTCACCTTATTTTACTTTCAATCTGTTTTTAGTGATGGACTTGGGAAGGTGTCTAGGAAGACGGTGGAATCCCCGTATTTTGCCACACGTGAGAATATCAATGGTGTTTCTGGTAGTTTCAAGATTGCAAGTGCTGTTGCGGAACTGATTGTGGAACATGCTAAGAAAATGATGGGGTGAACCTCACTGTCGTCGTAAGTATTTCATCGTGAGTTCGTTTTAAATTGGCTATCTCACTGTTTGGTGTATTCAGTGTCAGCGCAAGCAAGCATTCTATCATTTACGTCTCGTGACAAGTGTTGAGAAAACGACAAATGTTAAATATCCGCATGCATGTACATCATCTGGGAGTTAGCTTGAGGAAGGCGTGTGCCGAAAGGTTGCTTCTAAAGGTGTGCTCCCATTGCTCTGTGCTCTCATCAGGTATATATATATATATATGTTATATATAAATGTTATATATATATATATATATATGTGTGTGTGTGTGTGTACATATATGCAGTGCAAACTCAGGTATTCGCAGGCCGTTGGTGGATTTATTCGTATGGCTGTAGCGTAGCGCACAGCGGATATTGCCACCTCAACTAGTGCAAAGCATCAAGCGGTAGCCATGACGGTATTGATCTGCACACAGCAGTTAACTAGTGGCTATATATCTAGGCTAATCCTATCTAGATTGGATAACTTAGCAATTATGCTGTGATATCTACTTCCTGATTCCTCATTGCTGCAGCTTGCGATCAACTGCAGACATAATATAATGCTGCAGCATGCTCTACTGGCTGCGGCCGTGCAGTTTGTTCGGATAATGGACTTAATGCTGTATTATTTTGCGTTGCTAAGTTTTTGAAAGCCACCATTTCGACATTTAATAGCATTCAGTAAGATTTTAATTTAACTTGAAAAAATAAAAGGACACAAACGACAGAAACATTAAGAAATGCCATCCCGGGTAGGTCTGCGGTGGAAATGTGGTTAGTTATTTGGGCTTTAGGGCGCTTCGACCAAAGTTGATCATTCGCAGTGGAAATGTATGTATGCCCGGGCTGCATCGGTCGATTGTGATGCATGATGTGATGATACATCGCAACTGGGAAGCGTGGCTCCCAATGCCGCCATGCGCCGAATTAGCATCCTATCAGCGCAGATTTCGCATTGCGATTATTTTAAAAGGCGCCATTTCGACATTAAACACCATTAACTAAGTTTGAAATTTAGCTTTGAAACAAATTTAACGGAACAAAACGAAAAATGTAACGCCACCCTTGGCTTACCCATCCCCCATCCCTACATAATCATAATAATCACAAGCACGAAACTCCCCTTAAGGACACGCACGCCGTGTGCCAATGGAAAGCTTGAGGACACTCACACCGTGTCCATCGGATGTTCCATCTATAAACCTCCACCGGAAGGAGTGCAAAACAAGTCGCATTCAACCCGTGTGCGCATGGCAGAGAGATTGAGCTTGTGGCCGCATCGCCGGTGATAAGTTGCCAGCACGTATTGGGAAACACCCGACACATAGACATCCGCTGATCGGACGCAGAAGCCCCACGGCCGAGTACTCGAGACGTGGCCGCGGTCGGCACCGAGGCGCCACTCACCTGGCGAGTCTCATGCTCTTCTCGAGTCTGCAGCGCGCCCGCGACAGCGTGTGCCGATACCGCGCCAACAAGTCGACCGCGCCGCTGGGGTACACGACGTCCAGCAGCCTCGCCAGCCGCGCGCTCATCCTGTCGTCACGTCACGTCACGTCACGTCACTCGCGCACCATCGCCGGCGCCGTCAGCCTCGCCAGCCGCGCGCTCATCCTGTCGTCACGTCACGTCACGTCACGTCACTCGCGCACCATCGCCGGCACCGTCAGCCTCGCCAGCCGCGCGCTCAGCCTGTCGTCACGTCACGTCACGTCACTCGCGCACCATCGCCGGCACCGTCAGCCTCGCCAGCCGCGCGCTCAGCCTGTCGTCACGTCACGTCACGTCACGTCACTCGCGCACCATCGCCGGCACCGTCAGCCTCGCCAGCCGCGCGCTCAGCCTGTCGTCACGTCACGTCACGTCACTCGCGCACCATCGCCGGCGCCGTCAGCCTCGCCAGCCGCGCGCTCATCCTGTCGTCACGTCACGTCACGTCACTCGCGCACCATCGCCGGCGCCGTCAGCCTCGCCAGCCGCGCGCTCATCCTGTCGTCACGTCACGTCACGTCACTCGCGCACCATCGCCGGCACCGTCAGCCTCGCCAGCCGCGCGCTCATCCTGTCGTCACGTCACGTCACGTCACTCGCGCACCATCGCCGGCACCGTCAGCCCGCCGCCGCCGCACCCGTCGCCGTCGCCCATAGCGCGCGAATCACGAAGCTCCTGTGGATGTGATGGCGATCTGACTATGGTGCAAAGCACAAGACGGTCAATACTTCACTGGTGAACACGTTTCATTATGCTTGCTAAGTGAACGATCGCGGTGCCTCAGTGTGCGCTGAAGAATAGCCGTTGCATCAGCAGTGTGTGGGGCGGAAACGCCCACAACCACAAAGCAACTGACGGAGGTAAATCGCATTTATTCCCAATCGTGCGCTATCGCTCTAGAATTAAGTCACAGTGTGGGAAGAGCACCAACCATTGTATGATCACCGAGTCGGGAGGGATTGAATTAAAAAACAACCTTAAAGCACAACTTTGCCAAATGTCTTGCCATCTTCAGCATGCTGCATTCAGCTAGAAAATGTAAATTATCTTCACTTAATGCTAATATGAAAGGGTTGTGGACATCCATGTTTCCAACAACATGTATACTAACAAGTTCCCATATTTGTAAGAAGTATACTTCTATGTTGTGGGAGTTTTCACAAAAATGGAAGCTAAAATCACCGTTTTCAAGCTAAACCTGGATGTAAAAACATCAATGTTTACACTTCTGAGGAAAGTGCTCCCGTTCCAGCCTCTCCTCTCATCCTCAGGCGTGTCCACGCCTATCAAAATACTCGTACCCCTGTCTACCATTGGTACATATACATAGAAATGTTCGTCGCAGCAAGCGGGGCAACTAGCAGAGATCAGCAGACTGTCTCTGCGTGCAGAATCGCTCGACAACGTCCTCATCTTATCGGCCGTCGGGAGGCCAATGAACATTGCCTCTGGCTTACTTGCAGTTGCATTTGTATACATCGGCACAAACAAGAATAATACCGCCGTTTTCTACGATCAATTTGTCCCTGACCATCGGATGTGATCCAAGTTAAAACTGTCGTGATTATTACGAACTGGCAGCGTCCCAAATGCAAGATATAATGGGCGGCAGTCAAGCATCGCTCAACTCTACGTATGTGACGTCGCATATATTTTGACCAATCACAAAGCGAGGAATTCTGAGGCGCTTCTTTGAATTGTTTAAGTAATTTTGGGATCAAAAGAAAATACTGAATCCCACCATCGTTTTTAAAATAAAAAATCACTAGTGAAACTTGAAAAAATACGATCTGTCCCAACATGAAGCTTGTCCATTCAAGATACCCCATCGTCAATGTCCGAAACAGGTATGTGCCTTTTACACAATACGACGACTAGACATTCAAATAGCGGTAACCAATCGCATCAGCGCTTGAACGATAAGCTTTTGTGCGTGCTCCAGCTTCATTTCACACAGTTGCACCTCCTCCGTCAGATGTTGCTTGCATTCACACGCCTCCTGGTACTGGTCCTTGAGCTGCTGCAGTCGAGCCGCCAGTTCGACCACCTGTCAGCAAGGGGGGGGGGGGGGGTTACACTGGTATCTGCCAGAGGTACACTGACGTCCATCAAAGATGCACCATGCCGTCGTCTGTCGGAATAACGCCACACTAGCGTCTTCATTGCACCAGGTGCACTGAAGTCTGTCAAGTTCGCACCGTACTGCCGTCCGTCAGTTGGTACATACTAAGCTGGCGTAAGTTAGAAGCGCACTAAAACGGCGTATGTCAGAAACACACCACACTGGCGCATGTCAGAACACACAGAGATATGCTGAGGTACTCTGAGATGGCAGGTAGTGATGCTTCACTGATGACAGAAATTGTGGAGGGGAGCCCTCTGACGACGACTGACTGCGGGGCGATTCAGTGCACAACAAGTAGACTACAAGACCACAATTAGAGTACAAGTAGAGTACAAGACCACAATTAGACATTGGCGACAATGCGACAGGAAAGTGGGTTCCGGTGCCGTCCAGCGGTAGAGTTCTGACGCGAATGACTCACCTTCCAGGGCGGGAAGCGCCTCGGCCAGGTCTGCCTTGCACTCCACCTTCCGCTGGGTGGCCGCCTCAGCCTTCACGTTGGCCGCCTCTTCGTCAACCTTCACCTTGGCAGACATCTCGGCCACCTGCCACATCAGGTGCAAGTGACGCGTCAGACATGTCTGCCACCACATGGAGCACAAGTGGCAGACTCCAACACATCCGCCACGTGGTGAACATGAAGGACGCGTTGCCACTGCGGTGCATACAGAAAGTTTGACGATGATAGACTACTTAGTTGAATCTCCCATATATTGTGTATTCCGGTGGTCAAACGGCAGTTCGGCTGACCCATATGTCAAGAGCAAAGTAACACCGAACAGAGTAATCTAATCCTCTGTTCAAAGTCATACCTTTGAGTCACATGACCCCATATGGAGGGCCGAAAAAACGGTAGCAAGTCTATTCAGATAAGAGGAGAGGGATCGGCACGCAGGGACATGACGTGATCGGACCGCTGGCAATGATCAAACCACTGGCCATCATCAGACTGCTGGCCAGTGGCCGTGACCAGACCACTGGCCGTGATCAGACTGCTGGCCGTGATCAGACTGCTGGCCGTGATCAGACTGCTGGTCGTGATCAGACTGCTGGCCGTGATCAGACCGCTGGTCGTGGTCAGACTACTAGCCGTGAAGTCACCTGAAGCACACTGACAGTCAGTCACCCGGAACACACCGACAGTCAGTCACCTGAAGCACACTGACAGTCAGTCACCCGGAACACACTGACAGTCAGTCACACGGAACACACCGATAGTCAATCACCCGGAACACACCGACAGTCAGTCACCCGGAACACACTGACAGTCAGTCACCCAGAACACGCCGACAGTCAGTCACCTGAAGCACACTGACAGTCAGTCACCCGGAACACACTGACAGCCAGTCATCCGGAACACACTGACAGTCAGTCAACCGGAACACACCGACAGTCAGTCACCTGAAGCACACTGACAGTCAGTCACCCGGAACACACCGACAGTCAGTCACCCGGAACACACCGACAGTCAGTCACCTGAAGCACACCGACAGTCGGTCACCCGAGTTACCCGGAACCCACCGACAGTCGGTCACCAGGAACGCTCCAAAATTCATTCAGACAAAACATTCCGCCGTTGTGTTTGAAGAGCTCACTCAGTCTGTAGTGGAGAAAAGGTGCGTCGCATATAAAAGAAGAAATAGCATAAGCAAATTCCTGCTAGTGAATGTTAATACTGTCATACATGGTTACATATGGGGAAGAGGTATGATAAATCAACCTCCGAATGCGATTTTGACCCTTCACCCGCACAGGATTTCCTACTATCCATATCTCATGTATTTCAAATTCTTCCCGTTTTTAGACCACTAACCGTCCTTTTCGCGATAGTTCCTTTTCGATGCAGATTGGCTACAACCTCCGACGGTAGATGTCAGCAGCTGCGACCACTTGTACGCCGTATATTCTGTGATTCATCACTGATGAGAAATCGTATCACTAGATATCGTGGAATTTCCAACGAATGAAGTGATCTTGAAGTCACGCATGTCCGCGATGAACGTCGCCGCGCACTTTTAGCGCAGTAACTCGCTGAGCCAAAGGCCAAGTCAGAGCAATGTGTGAAGCTTCAACAACCGCCTCATTTGCAGCTGAAAGCATGATGGAAATGCCCCACAGTCTGAGTGGCTAAGTGGACGGTGAATTGTCTCAAGATCCTCACGATGGTGTTATGGAGCCCGCTCGACCGTGCACTCAGGTATTCCTGAATGCAATCAACCCCAAAAAAACAAAAAGGAGCTTAATTATATTTTTTCAATGGGAGAGTGATTTTTAGAGGCGTGCTGGACCATAAAGATCATTTGCGCCGCTTTTAAAGCGATTGTGTTTTGCAAGCAAGGCGCAGGCAAGTGTATATTTAAGTTAAGGGAGTTTTGCGTTACATATAGTGTGTGTGATTATATAGGTGCTGAATGTGGGGCTGGTGGAGACATCTGGATGCCCGAATGGTTTTAGTTTTACTTTACTCCTCCGCAAGATAATTTGTAGCTAGGGTCGTGGTGGTGGGGGGGGTTGACAGTGACTAGAAAGTTGATTTTTCCAGGGTGTTGGCATTAGCCCATTCTTGTCGAAGAGCACCGAGGGGTCTTTACCGTATATATGTTTGTCGGTGAGATTGATTTGATGTTATATGTGCCTACCGTTGGTTTGACATCGTAAGTGTAATTGGATTTGTGTTGTTTTGAGTTGTGCTGTGTCAATGTATTCTGGTGATGCTGACGAATGTGATGTTGTAGGAGTGCTTTGCAATCTTCTACCGAATATTCCATACTGGGGTAAGTGTTCAATGCTAAGGCTTGCTTTGCCAGCCGCTCTGCTTCTTCGTTACGTGGGATGTTGGCGTGGTCCGATATCCAAAGGCCAAGAAAACGTTCTTGTTTACGTTATGGACCACGATTTGTTGGATTCTGTCAGTCTGGATGTAGACAGTCGTGGGCATTGCTAATTGCCTGAGGGACGGATTTGGAATCTTAGCAAATTACTACGTCTCTAAATCTACGCCTCATGAGAATGGAGAGCGGCCAGAATCATCATTACTTCAGCCGAGTAGACGGAGAAGTTATCCGGTAGACGCTTGGAAAACCTAAGACCTGGTCCAGTGATGCCTATGTCTACCTTGACCTCGTGTTTCGACCTATCTGTGAATACAAGAGTTTTGTGATTTTTGTCATTGGCGAACTTGTGGAAGATGCCAAAAATGTCGCCGATGTGATAGTCGATTTCTTTTCCGAGAGCACGGACTCTACCTACCTTTGGAAGCAAAGGACTCTACCTTTGGTTGACTGAGTGTCCAGAATGGCCTAGTGGGCGGTCGAGCTGCAGTAGTTGGCATTTTGAAGTTAAAATATGAGAGAGCCGTGGCAATTTGAATACTATATGGTGGAAGTTTACGCCCAAATCGGCTCTTGTATCTGCCAGACGTAAAGAAGCGCTGTTCCGGATGATTTTGAATGTATTTAGTTGACTTTTGGTTGACTGAGTGTCCAAAATGGCCTAGTGGGCGGTCGAGCTGCAGTAGTTGGCGTTTTGAAGTTAAGATCCGAGAGAGCCGTGGCAATTTGAATAACATATGGTGGAAGTTTGCGCCCAAATCGGCTCTTGTATCTGTCAGACGTAAAGCAGCGCTGTGCCGGATGATTTTTTATGTATATGATTTGAATGTGGTAGCGGCACAGCTGCTGTGTCCTCCTGAAGAGAAGTGGAGGCATGTTTAAGTCCACTAGAATGGCTATCGGTGTGGCGCTGAGGGCACTTGTGGCTGCTCTGATGCAGTTGCTTTGCATGATTTCTAACTTTTTGCTCTAGCTTTCTGAAATGGTGGCAAAAAATGGTGCTGTTGTATCTTGAATGTGTCGTATGATTGATTTGTAGAGTCGTAGTATTGTTGTCCTGTCTCCGCCCCAGTCTGTGCCTACAAGTGCACGGAGTACATTGACGCGCTTCGCGCATCGCTTCGGGATGGGGTGGTGTGTGTGTGTGTTGAAACTAAGCTTTTCGTCTAAATGTACTCCTAAGAACTGGAAACCTTTGACCTGTTCGATGGCTTTGCCATCGAATTTAAGCAGTGTTGTGGATTTGGAGCAGAGACAACTATATGTGACTGTGGCCGATTTTTCTGCGGACAGGGTGAAGCCCCACGTTTTGCACCACTTTTCCATGTGGTCTAGAGCTGCTTGAATGTTTTTTTTATCATCTTTTACAAAGCATTTTGTTGTTGTCCAAATAGCTATGTCGTCCGCGAAAAGTGAATATTGAAGTGAAGTGTCTGTGTGATCAGCAAGTATGTCGTTAATCATGATGATGATGAAGAGGTTTGGTGAGAGCACGCTCCCCTGTGCCAGGCCCTGTTCCTGAGGTGTCGTGCTTGATGTGACACAGCCGCATTGGACCTTAAGGGTCCTGTCTCTGAGGAAGTTCAGAATGAAGTGTACTATCTGTTCTCGTAGATCTATCTTGTGGAGTGTGTGTGTCAGTGAGGCCTTGTGTACTCGGTGGAATTAGGTAGTGATGTATAAGTAGGCTGCTATTGTTGCTAGTTTCATGCGTAGACCACTTTTGATGTCATGCACTAGCCTAATGAGATTGTTTGTTGTCTGCTGCTGATTTTTGACGCTGGAAGCCGCACTGAAATTCGTCGAGCGGGTCGTTGTGTTCCAGAAAGTATCGCAATCGTGCGTTGACCATGCGCTCGACCAACTTATAAGCGCAGCTAGTAAGTGAGATTGGTGTATACCTTTTTGGGGTATAAAATATTTGTGCGGCTTGGGTAATGGAATGACTACACATTGCCGCTAGACGACGGGGAAGGCATTGCTCTGGTACAGGTCGTTATTGGCCGTTAGTAGGCACTGGCGGATCTAGCCCACCGGTTTGGGGGGGGCAACTTTCGGTTTTCGGCGTCAGCCCCCTCCCCTCCCCATCCCCCAGTGGCGTACCTAGGAATTGCATCAGGGGAGGGGTCGAACGGATTTGGAGGGTGCCCTTCTCCCACTTTTTTTGGTTAAAAGCACCGGATTTCGACCACTATTTGGCAAAGGAGCCCATTTAAAAAAAAAATAATTAAAATTAAAATAAAATAATAATTGACAACATAATTTCCTGTGTAACCCCACAGGAAATTCTCAGCCTACCTACACCGCTTTTATGTTACCGGATTCTTGTTCTTGTTTACCAAAACGTTCACGTTCACGTTCAACGTCTTGTACCACGTCAACGTTCGTGCACGTGTACACACTGGCGGATCCGATTTTGTAAACTCTTGCTGTAAGCAGAACTTGAGCAGTATGGAACCCTAGATGTGTGTCAGAATCTACCATGCTACCATACTGGCTTCCAAACAATTATTTTTAGTTAAAAAAATCCTTTAAAATTGGAGATTCTCTCGTCCGGACGCTATTTTTTAACCTCGGCAAAGGCTACTGCATTTTAATTTAGTTGACTTCTGTTGGTTTCGGGGGCCAAAAGACACTATGCCCCCCTCCCTACCTTTTAAGCGCTTCGGGGGGGGGGGGGGCATGGCCGGAATGGCCCCTCCCTGGATCGGCCAGTGTTAGTAGGTACGTTAGATAACTTTTGCCAAGATGTTTGAAACATTGGTAGTGAGTGTCGTCCGGCCCAAACGACGTGTTTCCACGCTGGCTGAGGGCAAGGTGCAATTCGTGCATGGCGAATGATTGGTTGTAGTCTTCTGTGTTGTTAGAGTTGAAATTTGCATTGGCGGCAAGGGCGTCTAGAGAGTTTACTATAGTGGTGTCGTATGTGTTGCTGCCAGTGACGCTGGCGCAGTGTAGCTTAACATGGTCTACGACTTGTTATGGATTAGTAATGTGCTGTCCTTTTACCGTCAGTTGAGGAAAGGGGCCTGGTGGTGGGAGTTTCAGGTTGAAATGCTTCATCAGGTCCCAGATTCTGCCCGTAGGGGTGAACCTATTGAATTGAGACGCAAAAGGACTGCCATCAGTTTTGGCGTGGTGTTCGACTTGTGTACCGGCAATGCTTCTGAGATTGTCTGCATGCTGATAGGTATGTTTCGCACACACATCTTTTGTATTGTTTGTAGGCACGGCGTCGTGCGGCGATTGCCCATCGACAGTCCGAGGTCCAACATGGCGTAGAGGCCCTTTTCCTAGGTTGACTACTTTTCTGGACTGAGTCACGTGCTCCTGAGCTGATGACCTGAGTATTGATTCGAGTTTGCTGCATTCTGAAGTTGCTAGGCGGAGGTCACAAACTGCACGGCTGCAGACAGCAGAGCGTGCCCATTCTATTATCTGTCCAGTTGATCGCAAGCCTCACCAGTAAGCAGTCCGGAAGTATTCATAAGAGCGCATTCGCTAATTGGTGCCAGCTAGAATGGATGCACACGGAAGCGCAGCTTTGTACAGATCAATACCGTCATGGCTACCATTTGGGGATCAATACCGTCTTCACACTTGGGGACCGGTGCAGGGGTCCAGTGTGGGGGCTCGGTGGATGGGACCGGCGAATGGAACCAGGTGACTATCCCAAGTCCAAACTTTTTATTTGCGGATATTTAAATTGTGACTTGCGGAAACCAGACTCGGAACAAGGTAGGCGTGCGCTGTCTAATTTTATTTTTGATTACTCGTTATTTCAGTGTGTGACCTCGCCCACCTATTCAACTGGCTCTCTCCTTGACGTGGTTATCACCAACTGTCGTGACATTGTGCAGCACTGCCGTACACAATTTTGTCACTTTAGTCCGCATAGATTTGTTCGTGTTTCTAGCAATGTGCCCAGATCTAGACCGAGCGGCGCCACTGTTCGCTCCCGTTGCTTTCGCCGTACTGATCCGAATGTTTTGCTTTATGATCTTTGTTTGGCTGACTGGAGTTCTGTTTTTAATTCTCCCTCCGTCACGCTCAAGTGGGACTGTTTTCTGGCCATCTTTTTCCCATCATTGACATCCATGCTCCCATCAGGACTGTTAAAATCCGGAACCCTAGCGCCCCGGTCGTATCAGATGGAACCAAAGCTTTAATGTGTCGCCGCCGTGGTGCGCTGGCTGTCTATGGGCAACAGTCTACGGAGTACAGGGACGCCAACCGAGCTGTACGATCGGTGATTAGGTGTGATAGCCGGGACGATGTTGAGCGGCGCATCTGTGAGGATGGGCGGAGGTTAATGTGGCGCCATGTCAGGTCATTTTTCGGCGGCAAGCAGGCCATTCGTAAGCTGCCCGACGCGACAGCTGATGACCTTAACCGATTTTTGTCCGCGTGCGTGGCTGACGAGGTGAGGAGTATGGGAGCGACGCCGAGTATCTCCTGCCGTTTGCCGCGTGTCGGTCCCTGTGCGCTTACCCTGGTGCCGTTGTCGCTACCTGAGCTGCGAGCCGTCGTCTTCGGGATGAACGGCTCGTCAGCCTGTGGCGAGGACGGCATCAGCATCCACATGTTCAGGGTGTGCTTCGACTCGATAGGTGGGGTGCTCCTGCATTTTGTCAATTCCAGCATTACCCAATCCGATGTTCCTGATTCTTGGAAGCACTCCCTCGTCCATCCCATCTTCAAGTCCGGTGATCCCTGTAACCCTTCCAATTTCCGTCCTATCTCCATCGTCCCAGTCATTGCAAAAATTGTAGAGCGTGCCGTCCACCAGCAACTCTACAATTATCTGTCCGATAACCACCTCCTCTCCCAAACTCAGCACGGCTTCCGTCCTCGTCACTCGGCGGAAACCGCTCTGACCTCCATATCTGACCAGATCCTGTCCGCATGTGACCATGGAGAGTAGGTTGGAGTGGAAAAAACGAATTTTATAATAAAAAGATGCTCTACCCATACTTTAATGTTCCATTGAATTCTGATGAAGGCCCCCTTTTTATTTTTCAAAAATTTCGAATTCTTGCTGGTCAGACACTTTTATTTTCGTGTTTTTGACCATTTTTGCTTATATATAGGCCGATATGTACGGCGGACTGTAGCAGGCAAAATATTTTTTTCCTCAACAAATTGTGTGCTAAATGCGAGTTGTAATCATTTTTGATGTTGCATAAAACTTTTTTGGGTGAAAATTTTAACTAAACGCTTCAACATTATTCCGTATTATGCGAAGTTTTGGTCGAAAATGAATAAAACGCTTTGCGGAAAAATTGTATTATTTGCAATGAAAAGCTCGGTTTATAAAAGTGCGTTACACCCTCCCCCCATGGATGGAAGAAACGAGTGTGTGTCTCCCCCTCCCAACTTTCCAAATGTCCCAACACTCTGGATACTCCCGGTGACCTTGACATTTTCAACTACTGGAAACATGACTTGTTTGATTTGACCACTCATCTCACATATCCTAATATATTGTTCTTTTCCCAGATTTCCGTGCACTTCTGATCATGGCAACTCAACAGAGTAGCCAAACTCAAATGGAAGAGTATCTGGGAAAGGCAGGAGAGTTCATTTCCAATGAGCTGCCAACACTGAGATCAGTTCTGAGGTACGGATTGCAATTGCAGAAGAGGCGTCTTATTGCAAGCGAGCAGAACCGCAGAAATTACCCAGTAAAGGAGATCGCACGTGAGATCATTGACCCCTTGCTGGCCCAGTGGCAAAAGGCGAACATTCTGTTCGCGCCACCTGTCACCCTGCAGAGATATTCACTACAGAAGAAGATCGTGTCGGCCTGGTTCATGGTCTCTGACGTAGTACACTTGCGAGCGTCGGAAAAGGCCACGACAGAAATGTTGGAGAAGCTTGACCGTCTGTTCGACATTTGTCGGTGCAAGTGCACGATAAAGCGATGTGTCGATGTGGAAGACTGCGCTGGCTGCAACATGAGGGTTCATGTGGCATGCAGCTGCCCAAGAGAGATGAAAATACCGAACGTCGAGCTCATGTTCATGCTGTCTCAGAGGGAGAAGTCGGGCGACAAATCTAGTATGTGTATGGGGGGAAAAGATGTGAAAGCGACCAGACACCACATGAAGTCGGCCGCCAGGACAGAGAAGTCCCGTCAATTCCTGCTGCAGAATGTGACAACAGCTGCATCGACATCACTGACAGCATCAACATCCCAGGAGAGTCAACTTCAAGGGAGTACTTCAGAATCTGAAGAAGAACCGGCCAATTCTGAGCTTGGGTACGACGATAGAAGCAATACAAAGACACGGAGGGAGCCAATCAACTCACTGAAGCTAGACCAGACTGCCTTGGCTTCACTCAGGTATGGCATCAGCAACAGAGCAACGGCAGCTGTAGCTACAGCAGTGCTCATTGATGCGAAAGTCATCAGCAAGGACCACAACACTGAACTCGTGGTAGTATACTGTGAAGATCGAATCGAGTGTATTTTGTTCGATGGCCGTAAGGACTCGACCAAGACTGTTCTCCCAGTAGAAGGGTCAGCCAAGTTGTTTCCGACCGAGATCAGGGAGGAGCACATTTCTGTGTGCAGCGAGCCTGGCTCAGAATACTTGTTTCATTTCACGCCAGAACCAGCTGACGCATCTACCTCTGCAGCAATGCAAGTTGCTGTCGGTCTGGTTGAGTGGATGAAACAGTACGGCATCGACACGACGATCTGCGCCATCGGTGGAGACAGCACCAACCTCAACACCGGATGGAAGGGCGGCACCATCACGCTGGTGGAGAGTCTTCTGGGTCGCAAGCTAACCTGGCTCATCTGTTCGCTGCACACCGGGGAGCTGCCCCTGCGGCACCTGATCGCACAGCTCGACGGTCCCACAGCTCAGATCACACGTTCAGCGGCCCGATCGGCAAAGCTCTGAATGGTGTGACTGAGGTTCCCGTGACAAAGTTTGCCCCCATCGCCCTCGGTGAGAAGCTGATAGACCTGAGCCCTGAAGTCGTGAAGGACTTGACAAGCGACCAGCGGTGCGCCTACTCAATCACCAAGGCTATCAAGAACGGACAGCTGCCACAGGACCTGGAGCACAAGGCGATCGGAGTGATAAGCCACAGCCGTTGGCTGACCACTGCAAACTCGCTAATGTGCCTGTACGTGAGTCAGCATGGCTTGACAGGAAAGAACAAGAAGAACTTGAACCTCATCGTAGGCTACATAGTCGGCGTGTACGCTCCGTGCTGGTTCCGCAACAAGGTGCAGTGGGTCTGGACCAACGGTCCGCAAAACCTGCTCGCCCAGCTCCAGCTGCTGAAGCAACAGCCGAAGGTAGTGCGGGACATCGTGCTGCCGTACATCCAGAGCTCGGGCTGGTACGGCCACAGCGAGAACCTGCTGCAAACCCTGCTGTGCAGCGCTGACAGCGACGAGCGGGTCTTCGCTGTCCAGCAGGTGCTGAAACTGAGGAAGGGCAGCGATCAGGGCGACACAGGCGTCAGACCGCGGAAAACGCCCACGCTGAACTCGGCTGCCACATCCCTGGTGGGCCTGATCAGCTGGGAGGAGGACGTCCATGAGCCGGTGCTGACCTGCAGCTTCACCACAGAGGCACTGAAGGCTCTCATCAAAGAGCCGATGAAGGTTTCTCAGTGGCCTGTCCACACTCAGTCCAGCGAGCGGATCGTGAAGGAGGTGACCAGGGCCTCGTCCAAGGTGTTCGGTGCCGAGCGCAGGGACGGGTTTATTCGGGCTGGTGTAAAACACCGCGAGATGCTCCCGATCATGGACATTAAGGACGCTATGGTGAAAGCACTGCAGAGCAGTCGGTGAAGGATAGGACCAAACGTAGGCTACCAGTGGCCTTTGACCAACGGTCAATGCACAGAGACTGGTCAGAGCAAGGCTCAAGCTCCTGCTTACTTGGAGTTATTATTCAGGTGTCATTCGTCTTCATTGGCTGGTCGTTATTATCGTGGCACTGATTGTTTAAAGAAGTCATTGAAATGTTGTTTGTAATATGTTTAACGGAATTAAGTACACGTAGATATTTCAGCTAATGTTGCATTGTAACAACATATCGTCTTCTAGTTCAGTTGAATGGAACATTCAGGGAAGTGCATCGGACAAAGTTGTAATTAATGAATACAAAATAAAGGAGTTAAACATTGCGTAACGTTCCTTCCGTCCGTCGTCGACTGTGTGTGATGCGGAGCTATGCTACCATTCTACGCGACAGCATACAAGTAAATGTGCAATTCTCCCGATAAGATATTTAAACGCGTTTTCTCAGTTAAATATTTTGCCATTTTTATGACCCTTTTGTTAATCCAACTTGTCATTGCAAGTAATAAAATTCCTACCTCTCCCGCCAAGTCATCTATCATGAATTGCGCCCTTTGTCGAATTTCCGCTACATATTCCCATCATAACGCATTAATTTGAAGCGCCTCATTTCCAAATTTCAAAAAATATTTTTGAAGACATATCGCTTATGCAACATCTATAACGAATATAACTACAATTTAGCACGCTGTTTATCCAAGAAAAAAATCACTGCTACGGCCCACGGTGCATAGGTGTAGAACCATATACTAGGTAAAATGCAAACAAAAAAACGAAAACAAAAAGTGGCTGTCTGACCAGCAAAAATTCGAAATTTTTGAAAAATACAAACTGGGTCTTCATCAGAATTCAATGGAACATCAAAGTATGGGTAGAGCATTTTTAGATTCTAAAATTCGTTTTTATCACTCCAACCTAATGGAGAGGTGTCCCTTCTCTGCCTGCTGGATTTGAGCAAATGCTTTGATGTGATAGATCACTCAAAACTTCTGTAAAAATTAAGTCTCCACAGCATCGATACTTCCTGGTTTTCGGCTTATCTTCAGAACCACGCCCAGAGTGTCAGCCTTACTGACAGTCTGGGTGTCGTCCAAAAATCTGCCCCATTGCCCAACAGCATCGGCGTTTTTCAAGGATCATCTCTCGGACCTCTCCTCTACTGTGTCTTCGCCAACGACCTCAGCCTGTTCGCCGAAGGCGCAGTGGTTATTCAATACGCCGACGACATCCAAATTTTGGTCAGTGGTAAGAAATCTGAAATTCAAAATGTCGTCATTCATATGGAAACAGTTCTGGCCTCCCTCGACATCTGGTTTCGAGCAAATGGACTGAACATTAACATAACTAAGACACAGCTGATGATGTTGGGCAGCCCACAAAATCTGCGTGCCTTACCGGATATCACAGTGAAATCTCGCGATCACGATCTACCCACCATTTCTGAATGCAAAAATATCGGTCTTATTTTCGATCGCTCGCTCAGCTGGGACTCGCACGTCTCAGAATTGACTCGGCGTTGTTTTGGAGTTCTGGGTGGTCTGTCGCATCTGAGAGGGCACCTTCCACCTGCCGTCATCTCCGCGCTGGTCAATGCTCTGGTTTTCTCACAGATCCGCTACTGTATTTCTGTGTATGGTAACGGAGCCAAAAAGAACCTATCTCGCATTCAAAAAATTATAAACTACTCGGCAAAGGTAATTTTCGGCCGCAAAAAATTTGACCATGTTTCGGATCTGCTGAGGAGGCCGGGCTGACTCAGCGCGGAGAACCCGGCCATATATCACACCCTTTGCCTCACACACAATGTGCGTCGTCATGGTGAGCCAGTCACTGGCTCACGATCTCACCACTATGGCGGAGATTCGTGACCGGACCACCCGTCAAGACCATAACTTGCATGTCCCCCGGTCCCGCACCGAGATGGGGAAGAGACGTTTTAGCTCCAGAGCGCCACTTATGTATAGCTCACTGCCACCTGAGCTGACGCGACTTCCCGTGTCGATCTTTGGTCGCCACCTACGGCGGTACCTGTTTGAAGTGCCACCCGTGCCGGACTGATTTACAGCTCGACTTGCTGACATTTATGACCACTGGTTTGACTGTTCTGTGAGTTTGACCTTTTGTGCTGTGTTGTTTTATCCATTTGACGCGATGTCATAATAGCCACGAGTCAATTGTGGATGGCCTCAATAAAAAGTATGTCTGTCTGGTGCTGGGGATAGGACCTAGCAAGGGGACCGCGGCAGAGTATCGGGAAAGGAATCAGGAAGTGGACCGAAGAAGAGGGCAATGGAAGAGGGCAGGAAAAGGGACCGGGGAAGGGGATCGGGGAAGGCAAGGGGAAATTGGACAATTAACTGGGAAAATGGATATATGACGGGGACCATGGAGGGGACCATGGAAGAGGACCGGGAAGGGAACCGGGAAGGGAACCGGGAAGGTAACCGGGAAGGGAACCGGGAAGGGAACCGGGAAGGGAACCGGGAAGGGAACCGGGAAGAGAACCGGGAAGGGAACCGAGATGTGCAACGAGTCACAAAACAATATACAACGACCACGTGCTGTACGCTGTAACAGAAACTGACCATAATCAGTTATAACAGCATTACACCTATCAACACATATATCGCCTGCAGGAAGCATTGCATAACCTGCAACCGGCATTAGCATAGTCATAGTGAAAAATGACAGTCAGCACCATGCGGTAATATTCAGCAAGGGAGGCCGGCGGGCCATAGAATAGAACAGAAATTGAATTTTAAAAAATGGAGAGGGAATATAAATATAGTATTACAAATTGTGACAGGTCGTTTGAAGTCATTGAGCTGTGAAAATAAAGCAACACTCTGCTTGAGAGATGAAGCATCGAGCAATTTTGCAGCCAAGAGTTATGTACCCTCGTACATCACTGGGCTTGGTTTCGGTCAATATAAAGCACATCGTCGCCTCAACCCGTGGCGGTCCCTCGTGACAGAAGTCACCTCTCCCATTTTGGAGGCAGACGTCCTCGGCCACTACCGGCTAGCGGTCGACATGGGCCGTCGTGCCCTGCGCTCAGCCACCGGTCAGGTGTGTGCGACCGGTACCCGGGGGAAGTTGCCATGTGTTGCTCTGCCATCTCTCTCTCTCTCTCTCTCTCTCTCTCTCTCTCTCTCTCTCTCTCTCTCTCTCTCTCTCTCTCTCTCTCTCTCTCTCTCTCTCGCCGATATACATATCGCCACGTCACGGATCTTTGAAGCCCTACGGACACGTCATAAGAACAAACAACGTAGCCACTCAAGCCGCTACATGAATTCTGAAATTGTATCCAGTTCCTCCAGGGGACGAACACATATCCTCAGAGGGTCGTCTTCGGTGGGAAAATTCGTTGAGCGGGTGCAGGGACTGCGCTCGAGAATACTGAGCGGGCACCTTTTCCTCCGAAAAGAGCGCCTTTGGCTGAAAAATCCGTCCCAAAGGGGTAGGGGAGGATCTTTCCCGGTCGGAACGGCGTCACCTTGCTCTGGGGAGCGGGGGTAAAGACTGCCGTGGGATGCTGGGGAATATATCGGGACGTCCCTGCTTATCAGTTCTTATCAGCTACCTGGACGGTCCCCCAATGCCGGAACTCCGGACTTTGACCATGAGGGGTGCGGCTCACCGACGCGTCGGGCCGGGCATCGTAACAAGCGGTGGGGCATATAGTTTGAATGCATATAGTTCAGTTTAGTGAACACATAGCAAAATGGAATGGGCATTGCATTCAAATCTTTGCATTTGAATCCAGAGATACATTCTTGAGGTGTAAAAGTTTGGAAATCCATTTTCTTCGCGTATTCTTATTTTCTTCAAGTTATTCACAATAGATAACATCACGGCTTGGGAAAAATACACAAATTGTCATGTGTGTTCCAAGGAACATGAAAATACATGAGCTAACTCCCAAATAGGGAAAGGAAACTGGACTCATTTCGGCCGGATATTGTGAATACACGACTAGTAACTGCTTGAAATGGTTCTTGTTCACTCTGGTAGAGCATGATTGCCATGGGCGGATCCAGGCTGCAGGGTGGGACGCATATGGTGCAAAAGATGCCTTTTATCTGATCGTATTTGCAAGAAACAGCCGTGCATCTATGTCGACCCCTCGTCGTTATGTCGTATTTCCGCCATTTAGCGAAATAAAAAAAAATGCTGATTACATGAAATGCATTCATGCAACAACGGCTTGACGGTTATTTGAGGTACTTTTATACTCATTTTAAGAACATGACATCCATTATTTGTTTGGTCTGGAACCGCACCTGCCCTGTCCGCGAAGTGCAAACAATATCCCGAGGTGTCCGAGGTGTCCTGCTGGTCCATTTAACGACAAATCGACAAGTGAAAGGACCAAAATAACAAAAAAAAAATATTTTAATGATAATAATTGTGTGGGGTTATCTCATGCGTCGAATTCAACTGTGCCATTCTTAGAAAGAACAGATCAACTGTCAAGGGGTTATAGCCCGGATCATTTGTGATATGTCACCTAACAAGGGTGTTTTTTTTTAAGGTGTTTAACTCAATAACGAACAATCTGAATTGTACAAAAGTATATATCGGTGAACTCACAATAATCCATTGCATCTTTTGGCGATTTCGGAATTTTCCTATACGGGCTATTTGAAACGTGACATACTGACCGAAGGTCACGCGACCTACTTTAACTTTCGGAACAGTCAATATGCGATTTAAAAAAGTGGAGAACTGAAGTTCAATATTTTATCCTTCGAAGCAAGTAATAAAAAAGTATGGTGTTGCCCATAAAACTCTACATATCCACTCTAAATTAGGCACGCATGGTTGTTTTGCGCTAGTGTATCATGGCCTGCTTTAATATGTGCTTAAAACAGTATATCACTCAAAGATAAGCCATTCCACGTTCAAGGCACGTGCTGGGATGAGAATGTTGGTAATCTGAGCTTGAGTGTCGTGTTGCAGAAGTATTCGAGCTCGTGGTGTCAAAGGCTGAAATGAAATGGCAAAATTTCTCCAAATTGTGGTAGGAGACGATTTATGAGTTATACCTTCCGAAGAATTACAAGAAGAGAGAAGCATCCACAACACAGCAATCACATTATGGTCACGGAGAAACCATTCGCACAACCATTTATTGCCTATCGAAAATAATTTGGAAAAATCTGCGAATGTAGTGAAATATCAGGAAGGTCACAAACATCAGGTGACGCCGTGTTTGTGGGCCCAGTGCTCGCTGCTCACTCTGGCTGACCTGTGAAGCAAGGCAATTTCTGAGGGTGTCGGAGGCAGAGAAGGTGAAAGCAAAGCTATTTTATGAGTCTGACCAGATCAGCCGCATGTGTCTCGGCAAGACCGACTGTGTCACGGTGCGACAGGCTAATGGAACGTAAAGTAGAGTTCAGAAAAGGCTTCTTTTGGGAAACTTGTGTGATATATATGATCTATACAAGCAGAACCGTGAAAACCCTCGCACCGGCTTCTTAACCTTTGCTGCCCTTCGTCCGAAGCATTGCGTTTGTCAGGCAGCAGTGGGACGCACTCGGTGTGCATGTGCACTTATCATCAAAACCCAAAACTGCTCATATCAGCACTCGGCCTTCCCGGTCTCAAATACCGTAACCTCCTCGATCACGCTGTATGTGGTACAGAAAACCGTGCGATTGGGGAAACGCATGGCCACGCTACTGCTAGCGCTTCGTTTGCACCTAGCGGCGGAAATTCGAACTGTAAGCATGCCATTGGCCCGCATGGCGGCCGCGGCCGCTTGAGGGTAAATCTTGAAGATAATTGTCAAAAACAAAGAAAGTATGCTCTCTCGAAATTTTCCCCGGATGTGCTGGATACATTCATCATTTCTGTATCAGTTGATACCACTTAGATTATAGTATAACGGCCATTAGTTTTCGTCAATTTCATTCTAAAGTTAACATGTTCCCATATGTCCGTATAGCTTTAGCATTTGGAATGCCAAAAGCATGATGTGGTCGCATGTGAAACTGAATATTTTGATCAAAGGATGGTACTAACTAAAAATACCGCCCCCCCCCCTGGAACTTACTCAGAATGTATCACTCGTTTCAATGAAGGTATTCCTGACCAACTGACACTGCCGCTATACATCGTCAAAGTTGATTAAAAATGAAATAGCATCGCAACGATTTCTGTAAGTGAGGATAGTGTCTATTTGTTGCAGATAATAGCTGGTGTATAATACAATTATTTAAACAACACTAGTGTTTAAAAAAAACTTACATTAACATGGCGCGATGATCTTGGGTAGCGAGTGATTAAGTGATCGAAGAACATTCAGGTTCACTATACTTAATTATTTTAATTATTTTGTATGGAACAAACCTGGTCTTAAATGCATTATTTACCAAGCAGCATCATATAGATAATGCTAAAATCCCCACATGCGAAGGCAGATGTTTGTCTCCGCCTTCGCCGCGAAGTATGGGTACAGCCAGCCTGTTTTGAGTCGGCTCGAGTGGTATACAAATTAACGCCAATTAAAATAATAGTCATCATATTTCGATACGGCAGGACCTGAACAAGACATTATAACCATACCCTACAAAGATAATGGTTGTTGTTTTGCAAATATCGTCCATAAAACCCGACTTAGCTACACATTCGGCCATCTTAGGGCACATCGCTCGGTTATCCCCCTTGGATATGCCACTGCCCTCGCCACTTCCACCGTTCCTGAATCCACGGGCGTCGGCAAGACGGGTAGACATCATAGGTGTGGGAACGGGCGGGAGGATTGGTATGACCCCCACTTTTCATAAAAGTTTAACATTAATCACCACAACTACTAAGAAATAAAAAACCCGTACCAAAACCACCCGACACTAAACAGCATCCGAACAAATAGCATCCGAACAACTCCTCCACCCACTCTTTCCCAACTCTACCTATGACGTGTAAAAGGAAAAGAAAATAAAACAAAACAAACCGGCTGGTGTATGGATGTCAACACCACAGCCTGAAACAAACGTGAAAAGAAAGGAAAAGAAAAGAAAAGAAAAGAAAAGAAAAGGAAAGAAAAGGAAAGAAAAGAAAAGAAAAGAAAAGAAAAGAAAAAAGAAGTGAAAAGAAAAGAAAAGAAAAGAAAAGAAAAGAAAAGAAAAGAAAAGAAAAGGAAAGAAAAGAAAAGAAATGAAAAGAAAAGAAAGAAAAGAAAATAAAAAACACAAAAACAAACAAACAAAACAAAAAAACAACAAAAAAACTCAACACAACAAAACAAAAGCCCATAACAGTGTATGACATGACATGTGTTCTTGCAATGTTCAAACGAAAGGCGATGACCCCCCCCCCACACACACACAAAAACTACGTCCCGGCACCGCCCGGACCACCACCTTCAACTGATCCACAACGACGTAAACAGCCGATATCACCTGACGGTGGCGGCTGGGCAAATTCATTCACTCACTCACACTCACTCTAATGTGTGTTCGCAAGGCGAAATGGCCATCTTTCTCCCAGGAAATTGACACTGTGTTCCCTCCTCACTCCATCCCCCAATTTCAGCATTTCTTAACACCATATTACGCGAGGCAGAAAACCATGTCCCGCACACTCGTCGCTCCCCCGCTCGGACATACAACACTCACCCACGATTTCCTCATCCGCCAACTTCGCCGCGCTCCGCCTTGCCAAATGTGTGACGTGCATAACTTTGTTGAACTTTTTGCTTATCTGCCCTACATACAAATTACAACGTCTCCCCCTCCTACCTTACATTGTCCAACATCTGATTCCACTTTCGCTGCAAAGCCTTCTCGGTGACAAGCACCCGGAGCTCCTTGAGCTACTTTTTGCCTTTTTGCACAGCACCAAGCTTGAGCAAGTAATTTGAAGTAAAACGCTATCATCCTCTCCATCGTCGTAAAACACATACATATAGAATATTTCGCACTAGGTAGGCAGAGACGGATCCAATTTGGCCAAAACGGACGGTTTTCCTTCCAAGGTTGGGCTTGGTTTTTACATACGGGTTTTCCAAGCAGCTTGGTTTCCCTTCTCAGGTTTTTCCAAGCTTTAACTTAAACATACACCTACCCATACAAGGCCTGACGCCTGACGCCCACGACTCGCTCTGGGCGTCGGGCCTCCGCTTCCTTTCATCCGCTTTCCGCGGATAGTGAAAGAACGGCGCACGGTAGCGTGCCGAAATTTGGCATACCTTTTTCCACATCAATTTGGCATGTTGTGTTAAAATTTTCAGGTCAGGCCATCTAGGGTCAACGAGTTAGTGAAGGTCAAGTGAGGTCACCTCCAAAAAAGTTAAACCAGTCGTCACGCTTTAACGGATACAGATATTTTAATGAAACTTTCAACGTTTACTTATCTTTAGGGACACAACAAAACGCACCAGAGGAATTTGTTTTATTTCCCCCCGTTTTTTATTACTTATTAGTTTTGACATTTGCCCATTAGATTGGAATCGAAGTTTCTGGCTAAAGTAAGCATTTTTTATTTGTGCAAGTTGACTTCGAACACCGCTTCTCGATCCACTCTACCCATTATAAAAATAAAAATTAAAGAAAACTTTAAAACTCAACATTTTGAAATTTCCTAAAAATAAAGTTTTTATTTTTGGGTGGCCAAAAATGTTATGGCCCTGGTCAATTTCGTCTTCCTTTTCTGATTCCAAATAATTTTTGGTTTTTCAAATCTCCCCAAAAATGAACTCCCCAGAGCCAAAAACATGATGTAAATCGTGCAAATCTAGACCCCCTAGTGACGTCACTTTTTTGGGGGTGGGGTGGAAATGTGGGGGTGATGTCTGGCCCTATTCGTCGAGCGCTTTCCGATGATACCTCTTTCGTTTTCGTGCGACGCTTAGTTTGGGGATTAGAGGGGGGGGGTTATCCCCCCCGAGACGGGGTGTGAGGATCTGACCGGAGAGGACGGGGTTAACAACCAGATACTGACGGCGGAGGACATGTTTGAGTATCTGTCGCACAAGGAAGTCAGCTGCATCAAGTTCATATTTGTATCAAAGCAGGAGGCAATGAACGTCACGACCCATCTCATCCAGCGCTTCTCGAGAGCCGTTACGATGAAGGGAACACAGGAGTACCACAAGTTCGCACCAGTGACCCACAGAACCGAAATAGTTAATTTACTGTCTACCGATGCGGGGCGTTTGTTAATGGTAGCTGGGTGAAGTGAAACGTGTTAGTGTTTGCGCTCTGATACGGATTTTGTTGATTGATATCGCAGTGACAGATCATCAGCCTG
>JAOTOM010002081.1:12500-89351 GCA_034440615.1 Ashinkailepas kermadecensis | reverse complement strand
TATGGTATCTTCCCATTACAGATTTAACCTGGATAGGCCCTTGTGGCTCTTATTAAGTCTAAACATTTTATGACTATGACTTAAGGGGCTTGCAGTTTGGCTATGTAGCAAAACATGATGAAGAGAAAAAATGTAACAACCTAGCCTAGAAGTTGGAACCTGTTAGAGGTTGTAAAATGCTAGAAGAAAATTATTCTTACAAATTGAAAATCTTTGCACCACTTTTGTCCAACAATTATAATTAAAAAGCCTACCCAAACCTAGCTTAATTCAATTTGGAAGAAACTGAATTATTTGTATCGTGAAAAATTTCACAGGAATTGTGAAAATCTTCCAAGCTTAAAAGAAAAGCCTAGCCCAACCTAACAAAGCCTAACCACATTGTTTGCTTCATGGTGGTAAGATGTATAAAACTTGTCTTGTGGATACCTTAAGGTGCAATATTACTGGCAATGACTGGAAAGGATCTAATCAGAATCTGGGGGTGCCACTTTGTATGCACTGGGTCCCAATAATTAATTGCCTCCTTCCCAATGAGACCAAATATTTAGCTTTGCCATTTAGCTTTGAAATATGGAGGTGGCATTCCAGAATGCTTGAGTGCACCCTCTGCTCAGCAAGTTTTTTTTCCAGCTGAATTCAGACCATCGCTATTGAAATCAGTGACAATATTTTCCCTGTGAAGTGTCACCCTATAACACCCTTACACTTCACCACAATAGGTGTGTTGTGATGATTGCCTGCATTGTCTGGCTGCTGGGATGCCTCATCATTGTCACAAAAGGAGTCCACAGGTTCTGATGCATCTGCTGATTGATGTGATTTTAAGCAGTGAATATCTTGCTGGTATTTAGTTCCTGAAGAAACAGTAGATGCTGATGCTAGGCAAGCTTCAAGTCCATTCTATGCCTTTTTTCTGATTTTTCTCCCCAGGATTGTGGCACCAGATGTGCCTTTTCCCCCAGGAGTTTGTGTACCTTCTTTTGTACTATCTGGTGCACATGATGCACCTCCAGCTGTATGCTAGATGAGAGCCTTGCTCTTCTGGCTTCACAAAGGACAATACCATTTTACAGGTGCCATATTTCCAGAAATGAAATCCTGAGCTGATGGTACCATTTCCCCAGTGACCAATTTTCATGCCAGATCTACATCTTCAGTGTCAAAACTGACATAAATGCATAGAAGCCCATACACCAATTTGCAATCAAGAATATTTTTATGAAGCTTTCTGATGATTTGAATGAATTCAATTTTCATTTTATTGGTAAATGACAAATTTGCAAGATATAAGCAGTTGAAATTAAAGTACTTATATCTCAATAAGTGGTCAGTTTACCAACAAAATGTCAAATTCACTCAAGTACCATACAAAAACACCACAAAAACATGTTTAACCATGAAGATACATGCTATTCCCTCTTCTCCACCAAAAGATGGGAAAGGTGTGGGGTTGAACATAGATCTTTGGTGGGGATATATACAATGAAGAAAAATGCAAACTTGCAAGTAAAAACCTAACCTTCCAATGTTCAATCACCAAAAACTTCATAATGTTGGTTTGCTTGTAGGCTATAACCTACTGATGTTGGGTACTCTAAAATGCACTGATGTTAGGTCACCTAAAGCCCATTGATGTTGCATTGCCTAAACCCTACTGATGCTGGATTGTGTAATATCACTGTCACAAAAGGATTCTGCATCATCCATTGTGCCAATGCAATGGTGTGACATGAAATAGGGAATATCTTGCCTACATGTGATTTACTAAAGAAATGGTAGATGAATAAGCTGCCAGGTAATACTCAGCACATCCAGTCCATACGTTTTTCTCCAATTTGTGCTCATGGGCTTCTGCAGGGCTTCTTTAATTTTGATAAGGGCAAAATCATGCATGTAAGTAGGCAGCATATGAAGGCTCCATACTTGATGGGTGGCCAAGTACTATCTGTGACTCAGCAGGAGAAGGACTTAGGTGTTATTTTGAACACAAAATTGGGGGCATCAGAACAGACCAAAGAAGCCAGGAAGAAGGTACTAAGAATACTTGGGCAATAAATAGGAATGTATCATACAAAAGTCAGGAAGTCATCAGGAAGCTTTACTGTGCATATGTCAGGCCACATTTGGAATACTGTGTCCAAGCTTGGTCCCCTAGTTATGAAACAGATTGTTGGCTTTTGGAGAGAGTACAAAAGAGGGCAACAAAAATGGTTAATGGTATAGGGAACCTGGCATATGAGGAAAGATTGAAAAAATTGAATGTGTTTTCACTCAGATATAGAAGGCTGAGAGGAGATCTCAAGGTCTTTAAAATGTGTTCATCGTCAGGAACATGGATATTCAGGGAAATGTTTGAATTTAACAAATGATGCAATTAGAGGTCATCAATTCAAAATTAAAGTGAATCACAGCAGGACAAGGTTAAGACAGTATTTCTTCACCAACAGGGTAGTAGAACACTGGAACCAGCTGCCAGAAACCATTGCCAGTAGCAGCACACTGAACATCTTAAAAACAGCATAGACAATCATTATCAGAATAGAGGGCTCGTTTTTCGGTATTTCTGTCTTAAAGGGTGTTTTTGGAATTTTCGGATTTTTGTCCCGGAATATTATGTTTATTAACGTGATTCGGAAGATGCGATCATTCGTTTTCTCCGTAAATGCTTACGTCTCGGTTAATCTTAGCGATAATATCTATAATGCGCCATATATGCCACACCGCTGTTGTTTGTTGCATAATTTATCCATCCCTCACCTGGCACTTCTCAGACGTGATTAAAGGGACATTCAACACTTCACGCAGTTGATTCAACACTTTTTCACGTCGAAAATGCTTAATTTCCGCCTCTTTGCCACATAGATGACACCACCACTACTTCACCGCAACGCCGAAAAAAAACTAAGCAGAGCACGGCTTGCGGCCGTGATGTACGGATGACGTCACGATAAATATTACGCTTGTTTTTAAATTATAATATATGAGTTCATATCAGTTTATATAAGAGTAGATTGTATTATGTTAGGTTAGGTCAGGTTAGATTTTCCTATTTAATTATGAATTATCATACTATTTGTTGGAAGTCGTGAGGATAGACGAGACCGGTGTCACAGGGGTCACTTTGAGGTCAACAGTTCGAAAATGGCTTCGGTGTGTGTAGGTTGTGATCCAGTGCCATATGATATAATCAAACTTTGCTATAAGGATAACCAAGCGAGCTTAGACTTCCTTAGACGCCACGGAGTTCTTCCTGCCGGAGTTGTCTGCCCTAAGTGTTCCAAGCCCTGCAGGTTGCAGGAGAGTAGGCATCGGTGGGAGTGCACCGAGACGTTTCGTGTCGCCAGAAGGAAGGAGAAGAAGAGGTGTGGGTTCGTCACCAGCGACTACAAAGGAACTTTTCTCGACGGAACCCGCCTGAAACCGTGGCAATGTGTTGTGTGTTTTATTAATCTGTGGTTAGATAAAGCCGGGACCATCTCATTAAGGTATGTGAACGTTTGTAGCGTTAGCCAATCGAAGCCTCAGTCCCATGCCTATGACGTCATCATACCGTACCGACGTGCCTATGACGTCATCGTTCAAATTGAAAAGTAAGCATTTACGGAGAAAACGAGTGATCGCATCTTCCGAATCACGTTCATAAACATGGTATTCCGAGAAAAAATCCTAAAATTCCTAAAACACCGTTTAAGAAAAATGTACCCGTTTTTCTGTATTCCAGGGACGGTTGATAAACGGATTTGGTGGGCAACTGGTTCAGTGTCCAGAGTGCAACCAAGAAGGGCCCTTGTGGCTCATAGTTGCACTGATCTTTTATGTCTTCATGTATTTACAGAAATACCAAAGGCCAATGTAAATGGCAAGTAACCTTGCGTTAAGGCCATTTTATTTCTGCACAGCTCTTTGGAAGAACAAGGCTGTAATGACCAAAAAGGACGAAACAATCTGGTTGATGGATTATTTGGGCTTAAGGGTGCATACTTTAACCGGCGACCACTTAATGCGTGAAATCCTGGAAGTATGTATCTACCTGTACCCCAGCCGTAACCAGTCCTACTCCAGCCTTGTCTCAACTGCGTCAGCCACGCACAAGTTAACTTGCAGTCGGAGATTACGCGATTTTCCGTCTACACCGCCAGCACCGACTACAAATGTGTGACGTCATGGAAAAAGTGCCTGAGGCGAAACTCTGACGCGTTTGATTGGCTCCTGGTTTTCCGAGAACGGGGCTCTTGCGGCTGGCGGCGTAGTCGCGGCGCGGGCGTGGGCGGTAGCGGTGGGTTCAAGTTGTTCCGGGTCTGTGACGAAGCCAAGGCGATACTCGGCAGCACTTTGCGTGCGTCTCAAGCCAAAATAGCCAATATTTTTCACGGCTTTACGCAGACAATTTGTAGTGTATGTAGGCAAATTTGATACCATGAGAATGCCTGAAGAATTCTACATACGAATCCGGATCGTTTTTACTTGTATCACCCCGAAAAAAGTATGTTTCCTTGCCGGTAAACGAGGACACTACACAAAACCGGCCGGCCGACTCCCGGAGGGCGGGGCCTAAGTCGTTGCCATGACGACCGACTGACCCTCAAGGCCAGTCGTGCGTCGAGCTTCGGCAGAAAAGGAAGCTGCTGTTAAATGAAATCGAACGTTCTTTCTCATTCTTTGTACTCTTTTTCATGTCATCCTTTGCTTTCTCGTGTCAGCTGAATACAGGAGAAAGTAAAGCATGCCATAGTACCATATGCTCTTTTCTAAAGAAAATTATAGAAAAATAAGACAAATGAAGCACGTGAATTTTTTGCCGCGGTTGCGCACTATATCACCAATTGGCAGGAATCTGCTAGATTTGGAATATTCTACTATAGGATTCTATAATCCGCCAGGTGTCCACCACATTCTAGTGGAATATCGAAATATTATATCCGTGACGTCACCAAGGCACAGTATATACTAGACCTGATAATATACTAAACTTGGGTGTACCCGTTCTTTAATATACTCTGGTAGCGGTGTTGTTTTGGAGCAGCCGGGAGCTTTGGCAGGTATCGTTTTATTTGGTGGTGGGTGCCTATGTGTCCTGGGCAAGCAGTAGCATATGAAAATTATTATTGGTTTAGTATTGAAGTTGTTGCAATGTTTTCAAAGATTGTGTATTCATCCAAGCTGAAGCAGAGCTTCGCTTTTCAATCGCGTGCATGCAGTATTGCCTCTAAGCAATATAACCTTTTAACGGATACACAAAATGGATTTCGATCTGGTAGATGTTCCTTGGGCTTCATAGGTACCTAGTTAGGTAAGTAGTCTTCTTGAAATCATAATTATGTGACAAGTGGAGTTTACTACTAGGACCATGTCATGTTGCTAGGCAAGCAGGATGGATGGGTTTCATTCAGTTTAAGGTAACCACAAGACAATTTCTACACATATTTTACCTACATGAAGAATACAAAGGTGTTAGGTTTGGTTAATTTAAGGGAAATTTGGAGATCAGGAACATTTTGATTTTTGGGGGATTTTTTTATGCTGGCTGTAACTATCACACAATGGGTCCGTACTACTGACTGTAACAACAGCACGCATAGTCTGTACCAGACTACGTAGCACGTGTACATATGAACAGCAGTGATAAATTATTTGTAAAATATGGTGGAATATACCACTTTCTGAACACTGAATTCACATCCTTCCCAACTGAGAATCGACATCGTGCTTCGTGATAAGTAGTTCTTCATTCTATTATTTTATTCATCTCATTTCAGTTCATTCAGTTATTCATTCATATCTATTTTTTAACAGTATCTTGTTGATAAGTATCATAATGATACTTACCATTGTGGATTTTGATGCACGAACATCTTGTATCACAATTCCAGATAACAAGATTACCTATGATGTGGCCTGTTACACAATATCAGTTGATAAGGATAGGCATGCTGTATCATTATCTGTAAAATAGCTTCCTCTAAATTAGGCATCTCAAAACAAATGGAAAAGGTGCACATATGAGCATGCTGTTGGATCAAAATTGGCTTGAAGACCATATAAATCATGTTGAGGGACATCGTTTCCATGGAGAATTTTGACATCCCACTGTACTCGTTTTGATGTCTCGCACCTAATGAAAAACCATTATTTTAACACTGATGAACGGTCTCTACCTACCGTTCGGCAGTGGAACGTGCATACTCTGTATGTATGGGCAGTGCCTGCTGGGGTGGAGTGAAGGCTGATTGTGACCTCATTTGACCCTGAAGACATTGACCCAGGGTCATGAAATGTATACTGCAGTGAGTTCACTACAGCTGTAATTCCTCCAAATTTTGTGCTTCTAGTTTCATATTTTAGGTGGCTGACCCCCGTGAACATTATGGGAGAGGCATGTTGACCATGTATCTTCTGCACTTCCTATGGTAGCGTTGCTTGCACTCTAAATGTAATGGAATGTGGTGCTCCAGTTCATCAGAATCCCTTTCAATTGTTTCTGGGATAGGGGCAGATACAAGGGGCACTGGGGGCATGTGTCCCCAGTGCCCCTTGAACCCTTGAGCCCTTGTGCCCCCTCACCCAGAATTGTGCATTGAAAGAAGTCTGATCTTCAGTGTGCCTGAATGCCCCCTCACATTTGTCAGTCAGAAGCACCCTTCCAGAGACAAAGTTCCACGATGGCAATTCCAAATGGTCCAATTGGAAATTCATTGCATGAGTAGGCTTTAATTGAGTATTTATTTCCCTCTTTGCTTTCATGGGCAAATATTATTACATCAAGCAACTCATATGATAGTGTAAAGTAATCTAAAGTGCAACATTAACCAACGGCCCTGACCGCTAACGACTGATCGGGTTAAAAACGGAACGGCGCCAAGATTCTAACCCACTGTCATCCGTACGGAAAGCGGATGCCCTAACCAACTGCGCCAATCGTTGACATGGCTTGGGACGAATACGCAATGTAGAGTATGCTGACTGAGATGTTTCCTTCCTTGACGATCTCTGATGAAGTGTCACATGTTCTTTACACACCACCTTTTTGTAATAGGATGCTTTTTGACGCGATTAAGACGATGCAACCACTTGTTTTCTCTGCAAATGATTACTTTTAGGTCAATGGCAGTCGATGCAATTGATGACATATGCACAGGTCTGCAGCTTATAGCCTCGATGCTTCGATAATAAAATTTTGAATCTTGTGGCAGTGGAATACCTAGAAAAACAAACACGGGCAGACCTTGGAACAATGTGTGCAAATAACCCCACTGGGAATGGTACTGTGTTGTCAGAAAAATTATAAACTTGTTTGTCCTCAAATGAAAGCTTATTAATTATCTGAGATACTGGAGCACAACTGGTGCACCACGATGCTAAGCTTACACTGATATGAGTGGTGTACATGGTTGAGTATGGTTTGTCTACTGACTACTAAACAAATAGATCATAGAATAAATAAAAAAACTAACCTAACTTAACTGGAAAACCAGAATCCTCCCAAACAAGCTTTTCCACCATGACATCAAAGCTTGCGGACATTGCTTCTGCATCTGAGCTGGAAATGTTCGTTGTTTGGAATGAATATGGAATTAAGCCAGAAACATAAGATTTTAAATGTCAATGAGTATTGAATTGAGTGCATGAAGTGTTTAATTTCTTCTTTAACACATCTGTAACACAATGTATGGATAATTATATGCAATTGGCTACATTTGTATAGTAAAGATTATGATCGTGTATTTCTCTGCCAACTGAAAAGTAATCATTGGCAAAGAAGATGAGCAGTCACATCATCATTTTCATGTTAAAACACTCAAAAATACTGTTCAAATGAATCAAAATCTACCCTGATCTCCAATGGACTAGATGCAGGTCGGCAATTTTTTTGTGTGTGGACAATTTCTGGTCAATTAGGACATTCTGAAACACAGGATCATTTTTTTCTGTATTGGAATGAGCAAAGTTTCCGTATTTTGCTCATATGTATTTCCTCGATCCTGATTGCCCGTGGCTTGATGACGTCACAGTTTGGTACTGGACTCGTCGCCGCCGGCCGGCATTAGCATTTGAGTGTATTTTGCGGCGGGTTGCTGTGTTCCGGCTGTAGAATGCAGGAGAAAGGTGGATATTACCGATATTGTTTCGTTCCTAAGTGCACCAACACAACAATTACTACACCAGAAAAACTGTTTGCCTTCGTTCCTAGTGATCGCAAAAGGAGAAAGCTCTGGTGCAAAGTGGTAAGGAGAAATGACCCAATAAACAAGACAGCATTGTGCTGCGGAGATCATTTTGATGTGAGTATACGGATCTGACTTGACAAAGACATGGGATTGGGTTATTTTCAAAATTATTGATGTCTTCACATTTTCAGAGGCATGTGTAGGCATCAGCTGGCTCCCACCTAAGTACCCTTTTCCTACGTAGTTTGGTGCTCAGCTACTCATGGACTAGACACGAATGTGGCGCACAAATTCGTACACAGCATAGGCACAATACATCATGGGGAACTGTTTCAGTTTCAAAAGGATATTAATATTCATGTAGAAAACAGGTAAAAATTGGTAGGGGCAGGCAGCACACAAGTTACCACATCAGAATAAATTATGATCGGTAAAGAAAAACTCCATCGAACCAGCCAGAGTGTAGGAACTATCTTAAACAGTGGGGGGAGTAGGGGTATGCCACTCTTTTTCCAATCCCTTCCAGTCAATGTCATAGGTTTAATGTTTAAACACCCCAAAGTCAGGGGGTGCATACACCTCTACCCCCATTCCTGCATCTATGCTGAGAGGCTGCCCATATATTATGTAACACTGGTACCTAGTTTGGGGGGGGGGGTGGTCAGTGTGTTCTAACATTACATAGGGTGGAGGGGGTTGGGTTCAGCATTACATAGCACTGTTTTGTCTTTTTTTTTTTGGGGGGTGGTCACAAAAATCTGAAACAATGCACCAAACTATGTTGGTATTGTGTCAGCAGGCATCACGTGTGCTGCTTTGTTGGCCTAAAATGTCTGAGATTGGTATAGAAACATAACTTTAGACCTAACCAGGATTCTTACAACCTAGAAAACATGTGGAACCCCAATCTAACTGAATTTACTAACAATTTCTAACTTTATCTTGTACTACCAAACCTTCAATCTTGCCGAGGGATTGACAATTTTAAGGATCGGTTGTATAAGAGACATCAAAAATGATGAGTAAATTCATTTAGGTTGGGCACTTGAACCTCAAACTTCCTTAACAACCTTGGTTAGGTATGAAGTTGTTTTTGTAGTAATCTGGTGCATGTTTTATTCTGACATGGCAGCTGCCTGCCCATACAATACCAATGTGCCACGTTAAGGGGGAGGGGATCTATGCTCAGCATTATGTAATATTGTGAGGGGTTGGGGAGGGTTTAGAAGCATTACATAGGTCGTGGCGACGGTGGGCTGCTTTGGCAGTCCCTCGTAACGATTCCTTATACCCCTCCTACCTTTTCCAATGTCACGGGCGTTCTTGCGCGTTCTCCGACGCACTGGATCGATCTGGGCCATATTTCGCCAATAAATCCACCGCTAATGGAACATTGCCAACCAGCGTCCCCGCGACGCCGCACTTAACCAACGCCGCAACGGACCGTAATGGCGGCATTCCCAAACTGTGACGTCATCGACCTACGGTCGCAAGAGCTTTTCTTTGTAAATTTTGAGGAAACGGTTGTTTGATGAATGGTGATACACCCATTATTGTCCGAATTAGAACTCCCTCTTTCATTTGGTGTATATATATCACAACCTTCAACTAGTCCATTATACCAATTTAGGCGAGGTTAGGCTTTTCCTGTAAGTTAAACAATTTTGTGATTTTTTTTCTTGTTGGGGATTTTTAATTTGACCTTTTCTTCAAAAACAGTTCAGTCTGGCTTAGGTAGGTTTGGTTTGGTTAGGTCTTTTAGGTTGAAAATGAGATTTTAAAATGTCAATTTTTTTTAAGTATCCCCTTTCATCCATGGAAGGTTAGGCTTGTCTGGGTAAAGTTATGTTGAATCTTTTTTCTTTATTTCGTACATTATTTTGTGTGGTATATTACCCAAATCTAAGTCTGTTTTTGGGTGTTTTGCCTCCCAATTGAAAAGTATGTATATGCATAGGAAATGAGTGGTGACATGTTCAGCACATTCATAAACATTGCATTAACAAGAAAATTCCAAGAAATCAGAAATTGTACATGTAATTTAGCAAAGCTTCTGATAAAGTTCTCCTGGGCGCTAGATAACCACTAGCAGTTCAGGCGCCCTTAAGCCCAAATAAACAAACAAACAATGATAAAGTTCTCCAGCACAAGTTTCTAATTCATCTGCTGGATTGATGGAAAAGCTGGAATGAAGCATGGTTAATGGAATGAAAGCAAATGACAGCATTAAATGGATGTAAATCTGAATGAAAGGTTGTTGCAAGGGTAAATTTGTGCTTGAAGGTAATTTTTGATTTGTTCCAATACAGAGTTTCTAAATGTGATTAGGATGTCACCACTCATCCCCTGCGAATGCTTGCTTTTTAGTTCAAAACCGAAATAATACCAAAAAGGGTTTGGAGCTAGGTAAGTAGGGGAAGCATGGGTCTCCAAACAGATCCTTCCCACACATCTATCCTTGCATATCTCCGACGTCACATTTGGTGAGTAAATAACAAAAAGATGGAGGTAATTGTAAACAATCAACATTTCTTTGTAAGTTTTGCATTGGTAACAGTGCAATGTTTATGAATGTAACTAAGATGATGGGACCACTCATTTTTCTGTGCAAATGTTTCCTTTTCAGGTAGTGAGCAAAATAGCACCAAAAATGTTTTTTGAGTTAGGTAACAGCATAAAATGAAATGTAAAAAATAGCATGCAGTATAACCTAACCTAGCCCACCCAACCTGAATTAGATTAGCCAAAAATAAAATTAGAAAAGGGTAAAGCAATTTATTTTCTGAAAATGTTTTAAAATTAAAACCCCAATGTACCATAACCTAACATAAGCTGCTTTTGAAAAAAAATTACCTTCATTTTTTTCTTCATTTTTTTTTAAAAGTATTTTTTTCTTCAAAAACCTAAACTAATCTAACCTAACAAAACCTAACCCAAATACCACCTTAAAGCACAATAATACCAACTTCTCTACCATAATACAGAGCACCAATTGCACAGTTCTACAGACTCAGTGAACAGATCTACAAAAGTTCATAGCTGCCATTTTCTGTGATTTGAGGGAGATTGGCCTAGCAAAATGCAAAGAAAGTGACCTCTGTTATTTTTGGCAATTACATGGCTTTTTTGGCATCTACTAGTAACATGTGCAACAACAGCTACAGTGAAGCTTTGTGAATGTGTGTAAGCATGTTTTATTGGGCTCAATGTATTCAAGTACCTACCTCCTTATTGGGTTATAAAAGTATCTGGGAAACAAAATGGGCTGTGTGCTGTGTGCTCTCTGAAACAACTGTGCTGCTATGCCAAACCAAGCTGTTTTCAGAAAAGGCAAGTTCATCTGCTCATTTTAATGCAGGTTTGCTGAATTCTGAACACAGACTTAATACGGTTTTCAAGACAGAAAGGTTGCACTTGGCATGGGCAGATCCAGTAATTATCATTGGGTGTAGGGGAACACTTTCCCAATGGGGCATCTTCAGTGGAAGATAAATCATTAGGTGGGGCAGGGTACACTCAAGCATACTGAAGGAGCACCTTTTCATCCCAAAGAGGTGCATTCGTGGCTACCAAATCTGTTGAGTATATTGTGGGTAATATGCAACTGAGCCTTCCTGAGGGGGCGATTTTCCAGGCTGGAAGGGCACCACCTTTCCATAAGGGGGAGGAGCTGCAGCTCATTGCTTCCAGTAGGCTGAGCTCGAGCTAAGACTGGCGACCAGCTGTGTCTGTGACCAGTAATGCCTGACACCACGAGCCATGAGTCAAGCCCTGGTGATGCCCTTCATGTGCTGTCCTCGGCATTCTGCGTCACCCAAACAGCATGCAAGAATGGTGGAGGCCTTTGTTCATGCCAGCAAAACAGTGTATGCAGAGTGGGAAGGAGAGAACAGAACACCTTCCAGTTTGTATCTCGGCGCCAGCCTGGCACCATTATCATGGGCAACAGAGTGGACAGAAGGAGGCACGCCAGCGAGGTCGGGGCCGCCAGCCGTCCCGAAGTTGTGGTCGAGTAGCAGCGGGCCGATGGCGGACCGGTTGCTGAACCGATGGCGGCCGCCTTCGACCCAGACTGCGTCTTCCCTGGACGACACGGCACCCGGCCACGTGGTCCGGCGTTACGCCGGTCGTTCATCCGCCGTGCCAACCAAATGGCCGCCGATCACACCGGAGTCGCCTCGGCGATGTCACGCAGATGCCCAGGCAGGGCTTTTGCGGGCATAGCGTACCACGTTCTGTTGATGCTACGAGCCGTGGATACAGAGACGAACCCAGGCCCCCGTCCGACCTACTCATGCGGAAGATGCAGCGGCAACGTCGGATCGGGTTCGGTGCGGCGCCGAGTCTGCTGACGGTGGTAGCACAGCAGATGCGCGGGGCTCCATCCCAGGGCAGTCTGCAAGATGACGTTCCTCGGTGAGGTGCGCTACCCTGGCTTACATCCTGGCGTGCCTCATGCCATCCTGGCGATTCTGGCTCATCCCCGAGGCGCCAGAAAGGACCCGAAACCCTGGTGTACGAGGCGGTTAAGAAGCGGGACGCACTGCGTGCTTGGACCGCCAGTGACCCTGCGATCGCAGATAATGGAGGGAGGAGAAAAATACGGCAGGCGACATCATACTGAAGGCGAAACAGGAGACCTGACACAGCTTCACCTCCGAGTCCTCGCTGAGGACTGACGTCAGGAAGGTTTGGAGTACGATGCACGCCTTGGATGGCCGCGCCGCGCCCACTAGACGGAGCGACGAAACCCTCCAGAAGGATCTCCAAGGACAGCGCTAAGGCCGACATCTTTATGACGGCGTATAGCAAAACGAACTACCTCCCACCCAGAGTCAAAGAAGACCGCTCGATCAGACACCGCCCCACCGATCATCTGCGCACACAGTTGCCAGTGCGGACACCAATCCCTGTACCAGCACTAAGCTACAACGGGAGCTGAGCTGCCTACTTAGGAAGACAGCTGGCTTGGATAAGGTCTCCTACGAGATTCTCGTCCCCTGGGTGAGCGTGGCCGCCAGCGACTTCTCGACCTGATCAAACTCTCGTGGATCAGTGGGAAGTGTTATCCGTCTGGACTAAAGTGGAGATCGTACCGATCCTGGAAAGGTGGAAGCCGCCGGATAAAGTGTAATGTGCATGCTGATTAGCCTACTCAGCTGTATCCGGAAGCTCTGCAAGCTTCTGGTCAACCAGCAACTCATGTATCTTCTTGAGAAGAAGAACTTGTTGAACCCCTACCAGAATTGATTCAAAAGAAAACGGATTCAAAAGAAATCACCGAGGACTTCCCAGCAGAGGTGGACACGTCATATCTCCCCGACTACCTGGCGATTTACAGTCGCCACCAAAACATCAGTGTGGCCGAGAGTATGCTGCAGGAGGCACTGGAGAAGCTAGAGCGGTGGGCGTCAGAATGGAAGATGACGGTCAGCCTAGACAAGATCGTCTCCATCGTCTTCACTCTGGACCCAAGCGAGGCCAAGAAGGAAGCGACCTTCTTCCAGCAGCTGCCTGTCAGCCACACACCCTCGCCCACCTTCCTGGGAGTCACACCAAACCGCACCATGACGTTCAGCCACCACATCCAGACATAAAGACATAAAAGATCAGTGCAACTATGAGCCCTTCTTAGTTGCACTCTGTACACTGAACCAGTTTTCCACCAAATGCGCCAATCAACTCTCCCTGGAATACAGAAAAACAAGCCCCCTATTCTTATAATGATTGTCTATGCTGTTTTTAAAGATGTTCAATGTGTTGCTACTGACAATAGTTTCTGGCAGCTGGTTCCAGTGTTCTACTACCCTGTTGGTGAAGAAAGACTGTCTTAACCTTGTCCTGCTGTGATTAACTTTAATTTTGAATTGATGACCTTTAATTGGATCATTTCTGTTAAATTCAAACAGTTCCATGAGATAACCCTGTTCCTGACCATGAAAAATTTAAAGACCTCGATGAGATCTCCTCTCAGCCTTCTATATCTAAGTGAAAACATATTCAGTTTCTTCAATCTTTCCTCATATGCCAGGTTTCCTATGCCATTCACCATTTTCGTTGCCCTCTTTTGTACTCTCTCTAAAAGCCAACAATCTTTTTCATAACTAGGGGACCATGCTTGGACACAGTATTCCAAATGTGGCCTGACATATGCACAGTAAAGCTTCCTGATGACTTCCTCACTTTTGTATGATACATTCCTATTTATTGCCCCAAGCATTCTTAGTGCCTTCTTCCTGGCTTCTTTGGTCTGCTCTGATGCCCCCAATTTTGTGTTCAAAATAACACCTAAGTCCTTCTCCCGCTGAGTCACAGATAGTACTTGGCTATCCATCAAGTACGGAGCCTTGATATGCTGCCTACCTACATGCATGATTTTGCACTTATCAAAATTAAATTTCATTTGCCATTTTTCGGACCACTTCACAAGCTCGTCTAAGTCTTTCTGCAGCAAGACCTGCTCATTGTGCCCTGTTATTGCCCTAAAAATATTCAAATCATCCGCAAATTTCAACACCTTTCTGCTTAGGCCACTTTCAATGTTATTTACAAACACAATGAACAATAGTGGTCCCAGTACTGACCCCTGGGGGACTCCACTAAGAACATTTTGCCATGATGACTTCGTACCATTTAGCATCACTCTCTGCTGTCTATCTGAAAGCCACAACTCTATCCATTTTAGGATGTTACCTGCAGTACCAGGGACCTGAAGCTGCATCATTAACCGTTGATGAGGTACCTTGTCAAAGGCTTTGCTAAAGTCAAGATATGCTACATCAACCTGATTTCCCTGATCAAATTGTTCTGTAGCAAAATTAAAAAGTCCAAGAGATTTGTGAGACACGATCGCCCTTTTCTAAACCCATGTTGAGTATCTTCAATCAATCTGTTTCTTTCCAGAAAACTAACTATTATATCCTTGATAATTGATTCAAGTACCTTGCAGACTAGGGATGTGAGGCTTACAGGCTTATAGTTTTCAACTTTCCCTCTTTCTCCTTTCTTGAAAATAGGAACTACATTTGCCCTTTTCCAATCTGTTGGAATTTCATTTTGTGAAACTGATCTACAAAATATTATACTAAGTGGAATTGCCAGTTCCTTTTCAGCTTCCCGCAATACCCTAGCATAAATAATTCCATCAGGTCCTGCTGCCTTGTTTGGCTTTATTTTCCTGATATAATTCAAAACAACATCACTATCAATGAAATCAACATCATGTAACTGATCACCTGTCACTGAGCTGTGGTTCACAGTTGGCAGATTAGTCACATCCTGCAACGTAAACACTGATTTAAACTGCTTGCTCAGTTCCTCAACCATCTCACCATCCTCACTCAACATAATCCCATTTACTTCCAGTGGACCAATGGTGCTTGAAACTTTACTTAGCTTGTAGAAACTAAAGAACTTTTTACTGTCCCCATTACAGTTCCTAGCCAAATCCAATTCTTTTGCTCGCTTTGCTGCTCTGGTTTTCTGCTTTACAGCGTCTCTAGCTTTTTGATACAACCTTAGATTTACTATATTTGAAGCTTCCTTAGATACTCTAAATGCATCTTTCTTAGCCTTAATTGCTTTTGCCAAATCTGGTGTAAGCCGTGCTGGCTTCCCTACCCTTCTTTTGCGCCTTTGCTTTTGGGGACATGTATAATCTGAATTTCCTTCAAGTAAGATTTGAACTTTTCCCACATGTCACAGGCATTTACATCGGAGAATTCTTCCCCATTTTATGGCACTTAAAGCCACTCTCATGGAGTCAAAGTCTGCCCTGTTAAAATTTGGAACCTTTGCCAAATTATCCTTAATTGTCCCTGCTACGTGTGCCTTGAATCTCACTATGTTATGGTCACTTCTTCCCAGATTTTCTCCTACAGTCAAGTCTTGAACTAAATCACTTAAATCCGAGAATACAAGGTCCAGGAATGAGTCCTGCCTCGTTGGTTCTGTTACAAACTGGTGTAAGAACAGGTCCTCTTCAAGGCAATTCCAAAACATTTTACATGCTGGGGAGCCAACACCAACATTTTCATATCCTTTTAGTTTAAAGTCACCAAGAATAAGGCATTTCCTCTGAAGTTTCTACTGATTTCCTGACAAATCACCTTATCGATCTCGAGTTGCTGAGAATGTTGCAGGGTTCCTGATCGGTACAAAGCTCCTATTCTCAGTTTATTGCTGTTGCCTTTTCCCACAGCAACATCAAGCCAAATGGACTCCACAGGCACATTTTTTACCCCATCTGATACTTTTTGAGAACTGAATAAGCTATTCACATAGAGCATTACACCACCCCCTTTCACTGCTGGACCCCTATTGCATGAAAACATATTGTATCCCTGGATCTCATAGTCCTGCAAGTTATCCCCAAAATACCCCTCACTGACCCATGCCTCAGTAATGCAAACACAATCTGGTTCCTCCTCAGCCACATAACACTTGAACTCGTCAAATTTGGATCGAATACTCTGAGCATTAAGCATCATACACTTAAGAAAAGTTCCATAACCACCTTTGGTTTTTACATGTTGAGTAGCTCTATCATCTCTGGATGAGCCACCACTCTGCCCCCTTGATCTACTGCCATCCCTATTTGCTGACTGTGAGGTTCTATTGCCTATGCTGTCACTATTGGCATATCCATGAGATGGTAATGCCACTTCTTCCCTCCCCACCCCATTATCTAGTTTCTCTGAATGACATGCTCATATACCTTACTTAACACTTGCACCCCCTTCTCGGAGAAGTGCAGGCCGTCCCTTTGATAGAGGTCCCATGAGCCATAAAACCTGCACCACTTGTCAACAAAGGACAAACCTAACTCATTGCAGAGCCTTCCTACCCTAGCATTGGCTGCCAGTGCCCTAGAGCTCCACTCAGGGGAGACTCCAGCCCTGGGCAGAATAGCCGTCACAATAACTCTGCTTTCGCTTTGCTTCAGGGTGGCCAGAAGGGCCCTGTAGTCCTGCAGCAGCTCCTCACTCCTAGCAGGACCTATGTTATTCACTCCTACCTGCACTACAACTGCACTAAACTGGTTCTCACTTGTGGCCTGTGCCACCACTGGGACCAGGTCTTTGACCTTGGCACCAGGCCTGGTAATGCACCTCCTGCCTCTATGACCTTTGCAGAATACCCTATCTAAATGCCGCACACGAGAGTCTCCTACAACTAGCATTTTCTCCTTGCGGCTATCCTTGCTGCTATCCTGGGGGCAGTCCTCCAATGCCTGAAACCTATTCGATGTTGCTATGCCTGCCTGTTGAGCTGCTTGGCTAGGTTTCCTTCCACTCCTTCCACCTGCCACCTGCCATTCACTGGCCCCTTTCTTAGGCTTACGCCTCCAAATCCTCCACCCCCTGACTTTAAACCACTGCCCCTGTGAGCTACAACTAGAAATCTTCTGTTCACTAGGAGCACTTCTCTCTACCGATATCTCTGCCACCTCCACAGCAGGGGAAGCCTCAGTTACCTGGTGGCCAGCGACCACCTGGGCATAGGATGCCCCAGCTACAGACTGACTGCTACATGTTTCCTTTTCTCGGCTACCTTTTGCAGCAAGGGCAGCCCTGAGCTGGGAAAGCTCTGCCTTAAGGGCCCTAACCTCCTCCTCTAGTGCCTGTATCCTGGTTGAAACCATCCTACAGGCTGCAGCTTATTTCTAGATTTAGATTGAAAAGTAATTTGCTGCAAAATGATTTACAAAATAACAGAGCAGGGAAAAATAACTGACAAAACTTAGGTGTATGCTAGTTCCTAACTATGCAGCACTTATAAGGTAATCGCTGTGCTGAAAATTGATGGTGGTTTTTAAAGAAAGAAGAAAGCACTCGCTAAACAGCTGCCACAAATTTAATAAATAGCTGAAAACACTGACACAGTAGACAAAGACAGAGAAAGCCCCTACGACAAAATGGCGCTGGGCAGCTTCGCTAGATTGAAATAGTATAATCTACTTGTTAAAAAAAATGTTTATTAGATAAATATGCACAGAAATAATTGCTAAATACCTATATGCAGTTTAGTCTAGTAAACTGCCCTGTTCTGCAACGACTTATCTGGTAAGTAGGAGCTCCACAACGACGTGTTTCCACCTTGACACCTGGCGGCAACTGGGCCATCAGGGGGCGGATGAAGCAGCGCAAAAACATCTCGATAGCAATTAACGGGACCACGTGAAGATGCGCGCCGTCAGATCTGCGCAGCGTCTACGTGGCCTTCTCCAGGGCGTGCGCCGACTTTGCGGCCGGAGCCTGGATGTCTGGTGCCAGAAACACCAACATCAACGAGCTAGAGACCGTACACAGCGATCGGGGACGAGTGGTCTAGGGGTAAGATGCTCGTCTCGCAATCGAAAGATTGTGGGTTCGAATCTCACCTGTCGCTACTCTTCGCCCGCGACCAATCGGCGTGAGAGATTGGCGACACTATATGACTCCACGGTCGACGTGTCGTAAAACCAATAACCAACCAACCGTACAGCGACAGGTCTGCCGTACGTTAACAGGATGCGGCAAGTCCACCCCTACGGGCTCGCTCTCCAGAGAAGCCGGCCAGGAGCCTTTCATCTACCGACGCGGTCGCAGCGGGGAAACACTCGCGCAGTCTATCAGGGGACCCGATCCAGGACCTCCTCCGGCCCGAAAACAAGTCCCGGAGCCACCTTTATCACGATCGAAGCTGGGCCAGGATCGGCCTGGAGACGACCGCAGCGGCGGGCCTCGGCGCTTTCCCCAGGGAACCGCTGATGATCACATGTAATATCCCTCCGTGGGAGTTTGCACCATTGAACGTCACCATCTACGTCAGCTTGATCAGGGCGATGCCTCAGGAAATAGCGACGCATGGCCTCCGAAGAATTCCTGCGCCGGCTCCCGGAAGTCGACCTTCTGTTTTTTTAAGGACGGCTGCAGGATCGGAGAACAGTGGAGCCGGAGTTGTGTGGGAGGAGCCGGAAGAAACCAGGAAGATACGGACTCCCGCCGGCAAATGCACCTCCAGCTACATGACAGAACTTCATGCTGTCAACGAGGCCATGAAACACCTGGAGCAGCAGGAACCCGCCGTCGAGACACCCAAAACATACACACCTGCACCGACTCCCAGTCGGCTCCTATGTGTCTGAAGCAAGCCAGACGGACCCGTTAGCGGATGAGATTTGGACGCGCATGAGAAGAGTCGGCCGCAGACATCGGCTAAACGTCCAATGGGTCCCGGGGCTCGCTGGCATCCCTGGTAACGAAATAATCGAACAATTAGCAAGGCAGACGACGACCCTGAGCAAAGGTCTGTCGACCTCAACGCCGCGAAAGCCCGGTTCAAGCTGCACCTGGAACGGGAGTGGGCCGAGAGCATCCGCGGGACACGATACTACAGCATCGTGTGCCTAGGCAAGATCCGCCTCGGAGACAAGCTCAGCCTCACCAGAGCCGAGGGGATGGCCCTGGGCCGCTTGCGGACGGGCTACTCCACACTGGTGAGGGCGTGTCGGCCTGAAGTACGATCCTACCTGCACTGAATGCGACGACGGGGAGCCGGAAGACGTCGAAAATATGATGAAAGGTCCAGCCATGACACGACATCTTTTGCTGCCAAGACCCATCTCTGGCGGAAGCCTTCACCGACGCAGCTGCGGTGATATGGTTCCTTAGGGCGACTGGGGTGTCTGGCGCCAGAGATATGGACGCAGTCCAAGACCGGAAGGACAAAAACAAAACAGTAGCAGCGGTGTCCCCTATGGCCCAGTCGGCCGAGTGTCAGATGGCTGCTGAGTGCTGGTGCAGCACCTGGCGGACATGGGCATGCACAGCACTCAGAAAAGACGCAGATTGGATTTCCGTCGAGTGTTCAGCCAGCTGGTACTAAGAGCACGACACCGGGGTGGACACTCAGTGCACATGCAGATATCAGCATGTGTCGGGGCGAGCTCGGCATCTCGTAAGCGGTATGCCGACATCGATGAGCTGATCTGTAATATCAATATATGTCAGGTTGAGTTGGGGATGTCAATATAGGCCAGCCGACGTCGGTCGGGCCGTTGTCCGACATTTCACTCCCCAGCCGATAGCGGGTCACTAGCGTCCCAACAGAAGCCCGACATCTTACCGACATCGGCCCCACGTCGGCCACATGTCGCCTGCATCTCGGGATGGGCGGACATTTTTATTTATTTATAAATACTAAATTTAATCCGAATTATTGCTGGAGTGGCTTATGAACCAGGGTTCTATTGCTAAGCAGAGCTTGTTGCGTGAAGCCTGGCCCCACCACCCGATCCATGAACTCCAGTTCAACGGCATAATTTTGACCGAAAGTTTAACGTGCCGGGGGAGGAGTGGTCTAGAGGTAAGATGCTCGTCTCACAATCGAAAGATTGCGGGTTCGAGTCTCACCTGTCGCTACTCTTCGCCCGCGACCAATCGGCGTGAGAGATTGGCGACGCTATATGACTCAACGGTCGACGTGTCGTAAAAACCAATAACCAACCAATCAATGCACCGACACGTCCGCCCGGTAGCTCGCCCCCGGCCTTATCGGGCCAGCTGCCAACTGACCCTCCCAGCCGGTGGCGAAATGCGAGCGCGTGAAGCGACTCGAACCCTGTGTTGCCAGGACAGGGGAGAACAGTGCCGGCCAGCGCTCTAACCAACTGAGCTACCGGGGCAGCAATACACTCCCCAACCAAGAGCGGGCTGCTCTCTGCACGTTTACTGGGCAGGGCTTCGATTTAATGTAACACGTGCCCCACAACTAGCCACATCCAGTGTGCATTGCCATGTGTGAAGGATAGCGCCCACCTGCTGGACGACTATCGTGATGATGAAAAACGCGTCGCAGACGTCGTGTGTAAGGCATGTGTACGCGCTGTGCCTGCTTAGTGTTAGTTGCCAGCTAGAGTTCGTGTTGCTTAGTGTTTATGTGTCAGTCGAGGACTTGAACAGCAATGTACGGAATGTCTGGGCCCATCGTTCGCCGCAGACGGTGCCGCCTTCGGCGATCGTCACCGCCGTGTTCTCGCGCGGAGACGGACAGTTCAGCCTTCCCCCAGTGTGTCAGAGGTTTTGCGGGGCGTTGCACGTGAATATACCAGGAACGGATACAGAGGGAAGGGGCACTGGAGATACGTGCCCCCTCCCATGTAAGGGTGACTCCCAACCGGCCAGGATAGGCTCTTACCGAAAGGCTCTGCTTACCCTCCCCCCCCCCACCGATGAACGAATTGTTCAGTAAGTCTGTCCTTTTAGAGGAAAAGGCGCTAGAGTTCTAAGAGTGCACCCCACCCTCAATTAATTTTCAGCCGAAGGCGCTCTTCCGAGGGAATGTGCCCTCCCCATGATAAATTATCGATCCGAACCTTGTATATACGACGCCTGATTTAATTGTTTGGTTCAGTGGCAAGCATTTAAGATACTCGTTCACGCCGATGGTTGTGCTGAACCGAATTTCCATGAACTCTGGGACTTCCGAACTGGGCTCTGTGTGGACGAATTATGACGGGAGGGCTAGGTCCATTGGCGATGCGGGGTCAACCGAGCCAGCATAGGGTGAACCAAACTCCCACCCCCAGCAATGCGAGCTAATGTGTAATGACCAATGCCAGGAGCTGTCCCTCTCCCCCAATCAGGGACGGATACACGAATTTTCCCTGAAGACACCCATTCAAAGACATTCGTAGTTGTGCCCCATATATAAAATTTTGCCCCTCCAGACGAATGCCCCAGATGAAATTACTGAATTCCCCCTGCCTCCACTAGGAAGTTTCTACTGGGAGGCCTGTTCCACATATTGCCTGAGTGACAAGTACATATTAATCAACCATTCGGACTATTTGGTGAGATCGGGTGCACCTTCAATAAAAAAAGAAAAACATGATAAAAACTATCGGATGTCTCATGCACTTTCTGTTTCCACCCTTGCCAACCTCATATATAGCCATTCATTAAAAAAATGTATCATGTCATACGATCAGAAAATTCACCAAACACTTAAAGGTGCTTTCATTATGAAATGAAACATTTTTGTAGGAGATATACTAGATTTATTATAGTATATTAAGTATAAATATAAAAACTATCCCAACCTAACCTGTTTCGGAAGGAAAAAAGTATGTTTTAATAATCTTCAAAATTGTCCTAACCAAGTATAATCCCTTTGCTTACTTTGTGGAGGTAGAATGTGTAGAACTTGTCTTGTGAATACCGTAAAGAACAATGCTACTGTTGTGTGAGTAGGGTACCACAGGGCTCCATTCTAAGTCTGCTCCTCTTGATCAGCTTTTTCAATAACATTGAGATAAGGCTAAGGAATAGTTTGCTCACATTAAACTAAAGCTGGTAGGAATGGCTTGCAACAGTGATGAATTTACCAATATTAAGCTAACTTTCAGGACCTTCAAAAGTTGGCTGATCAGTGGCAGATGCATTTGATCTATGATCAGCTGCTAAATGTTTACCTTAGACAGATATAGTATTGCAAGAACAAACAAGAGACATTGTAGAAACATGTTTATAATGCCATTAAGATGATGTGAGCATTCATTTCCATGAGAAAGGGACACTTTCTAGTTCGTGAATAACTATTGCATCATACCTTATAACTAGCATAACCCTTTTCTTTTTCTTCCCTTTTAACCTCACTCAGTCTAGCATCTTACCTTCGGAAAAAAAGGTGCATGACAAAAATATTTACTATAGAACAAGCCCTTGGGCCACTTTTTGAGCAGACATATGTGCTAGTAGTGTTTCCTGATATGATTTTAATGAATTTGATATTCATTTCTTTGGGAAATGAAAACTTTCTTTCAGATATAAGCAAGTCAAGTTGAAGTACTTATAGCTCAAGAAGGAGTCATCTCACCAGGAAATGAACATCGAGCTCATTCCAATAACATAAAAAACACCAGTGAATAAACAATTTTTGCATTGCAGATGAATGTGAGCAAAATACAAAATATGGGAAAATTGTGCATAGAAAAGGATTTCGGGTGGGGTAATAGAAATAAAGAATAATGTACACCTGTCAAAAGATATCCTAACCTAACATCCTATTGATGTGTCATCTGAAACCTACTGACATTGGATTGCTTGGTATCATTATGTCACTGAAAGACAGCATCATCAGCTGTATCATTGCTCAGTGGTATGATTTTAAATAGTGAATATCTTACTTATATGTGATTTCCTAAAGAAATGGTAGAGGTGGAAGTTGCTAGGCAAGCTATGAAAAATACAGTACATTTTGTTTTCAGATTTGCACTTCTATAAAAGCTTCTTTAAAAAACCTTTTATTAGGAAAATTCAAAAACTGCAGTCACATTCTTATGAGAATAAATGGTGACATCATCTTAATCATTTTCGGAAACATGTTTCTACAATATTTTGTTTTCTGGAAATGCCATATTGGGCTCCAAGTAAAAGTTGGTGACTGGTGCTTTGGTATGCACCAGTGGGTTAGCAAATGGACCTATGACAATTGGTTCAACTGTGCCAGTTTATTTGTTTTTCATTCAGTTTTGTCATCTATTGCTAGATTGTAAAATTACGTTTGAATGGTGTTCCCCGAGTGCCACCTATTAATGCCAATGCTTTACCCAGGTGTATTTAGCTATGTAATTCAATGCATTAGATAACTACTCTAACATTCCACAGGTGATGATTGAAGGAGGTTGTTGGTGAACATTCATGAATAGTTGCATTATTTTATTGTTTATACTCATATAGTCCATTTGTATGTAAGGTCATTCTGCAATGGAGCAAGATAGTGAAACCAACATTCCTGTAAGTGTTAATGGGAAATTGATTAGATGTCTATAAAATGTATATTCGTGTGCTACATCAATTGGGCTAGCTATTTGCATGGCCATTCCCCAGATGCCTGCAAGTTACCAGATTAAATCTTCAGAATTATTGTTTATGGTTTGTTTTGTTTCATTTGTTACGATGTTCCAGGGAATGTGCATGCCTGTACATTTGTTGTAGTGTCAGACCATCGAACCATTTGCACATCCATTATGTGGCCTAAATTATTTTTGGCTGTATGATCTGGATGTGACCAAATAGTGTTAACATTCCTAAATGTGACAAATGTGGCGGTATATAAGTTACGTTGCGGTGATGCGAAAAGCCACGCCGAGGCGTCCGTAGTTCAGTGGTTAAGCTGAGCATCTGGCAAGCCGGATGCACGGTGTTCGATTTCCCGCGATGCCCGCCCTTCCTGCCAGGGTGAGAGGCAGGCGACGCCATGTGGCCGCAGCCGCTGAGTGCGTCGTAAAGTCAGAACCAATGTGGCGCCCCGCCTTCAGTGACGCCTGACGGCCGTGGCTACATGACAGGTGTCCGATGTCGAACTAAGTTGCAACACCCCGACAACTGGCTACTACGAGACGGACTTCTACCTGGACGTAGCCACACCACTTTACAGTTACATTCAGGATGATCTGAACTACATGAAGAAACCGGTGCACCCATACGACAAAAAGGCGGGACAGAAACACTTCCATCTTCCGGAAGGGCACACAGGTGAGTTGGCTCTGGGAACGGTGTCCATACCAAATGAGCTGAATGGAAGCGGGGGCGGTTCCAGGAATTTCCATGGGGGTACACGTTTGGAGGGGCGCCACTGCGAAAGTACCTGGAGAGGCGCCTTTGCCTTCTGAGGGACGCTTCTGGCTGAAAAATCAAACTCCAGCCTTCCCGGATGGGTGCCTATCCTTCCAAGGCGGCGTCTTTTCCCTTCAGAAGGGCGCAGAGGGTTAAACGAATCGAGGGGATTGGGTGCACTCGAGCCTTCCCAGAGGGGCACCTTTTCCCGGCCAGAGCGCACCATCTTCCACGGGGCCACATGTCCCAGTGCCCCCTCCATTGTATTCGCTCATGAATGGAAGGGACATTGGCAGCCTGATTTCACAATTTCCAGTCTTTTTTGTGAAATCCAGTGCCGAAGGGGTTTTCAGAAGTTCGGTGAAGTAAAAGCGTAAGCGTGTGCCAATAATGCGCGTAAGTTCACGAACCCCGATAATGCGAATGATATTGTTCCAGCCTGATTCAGATTCAAGATAAATGATGAAATGCATTCAACCTATGGTAGTGCTGCATGACCACTGCAGTCAATGCGCCCCTAAACCCCAACCCATGCTAGTGGGAGAGAGTTTTGATGCGACCCTGCAGGGTTTCAATTGCATGTGAAGAATTCAGTTAGTTGATTGGCTAATGAACATCTGGCAATGCAGAGCAACTTTTCAGTGGCATACAATTAGCATGGTGCAGGAGCTAAGTTGCTAGCTCTTCCCAATTGAATGTCATTTGGCAATGACAAGCGTAACGGTCGTTCGGGATCGGGTTGGGTCGCGTCGTTCTGATTGCCAAGCTCTCTCACTACACGTCAGTAAAGCGAGGCTCGGTCTCGTCGAGCTCATCCTCGCCGTTAATATCGAAAGTAATGTTATGCATTTATTCTTCACGCATTGATTGAACATGGGCTTTGGTACCCTAATCAAGTGTGCTTCCAGAATGAAAAGCCACAAATCACATGCTACTGTTATGGCACATTCCCATGATTTGCGCCTCACCGGGTCCTCAATATCAGGATGATTGTTCATGAAGCACAACACCAATGCAAGTAATCAGGATGCAGTGGTTACACGGCAAGTGATCAGGCGACCTCGGAACAACACCGCCAGCCATGGGCTGGTGCCGTCCTGCCACGGCTGCGGTGGTGGCCAGGACGTGGCAGTCTGTCTGCGCCGGTCCGTGACGGCGGGCATCTGACGACCGGTCGCCGGCAGATCCGTCCCGGCCGGGAGGCGCACGCGGTCTGGGTCGGCCCGCCTCGCGGCCCGGCATGCTGACCCTGGTGGACCAGCTGACTCAACGCTCCATGTACGAGACGTTCTCGCGCTCGCGCTCCCAGAGCCCAGGCTCGGCCATGAGCAACGACGAGCCCATCGAACTCGCCCACTACCCCGACGCCAAGGTCTGTCAGACACTGATCTAGGTTCTACACACTGGTAACTATCCCGGTGGCAAAATGGTCGTTGATAATCTTGATTGGGATCTGATCTGGTCATTGATGGTTTACCCCCAGCTTTATAACTGGGCAAAACATTGACATCGGCAATCAAGTCCATTAGTTACCTCACCTAACGACACTGTTCGTACCAAGGTTGGAAGTTTTACCACCAAACATGTCAGTGTTTTTACCACCTGTAAATAAAACAGATTTCAAAAACTATTTTACCGGTTTTTACCGATAGGAGTTCTGCAGACGGTAATGCTTTGCTTAATCATTTTCAGATATACAAGACATACTTTTTGTATGCTTAGTAGAGTGACATATATCATGTCAAGTGTATAATGCATGGAAAGAGGAAAAATTAGAGCTGAAAATGTCACAGCAAGGGTAAACATGGCACGAATCTTTGCCTGGTTTTTACTAGTTCTTTAAAAGTTTTTTTTAAACAGTAAAATCTGGTTGTTTTTTCCGGTGAGAATCCCAACCCTGGTGCGTACCTGTTTTCTCTTATATCCTTCACTGTCTTCCAACTGGATAGCCGTCTATTACTGCTTGCGTCTTGTAGTGCAGATATCCCATATTTGAAGTGAAACATGGCTAAGTTGCTAGAACTGCTGCTGAAACTTCATTCACCACCGCCATCAACCCTAATGTGTCCCCACTTGCACGGGTTCTGTCGCAATTAAGCTATTCATTGTGTATCTTCCTTCTTTTTTGGTTACCCCGGATCAGATGCGATTCCGAGATGTTAATGTGTTATTATGATCACAATTACGCTGTTCCTCTGCAACGTTGTTTTTATGTTTGGGAACACACATTTTGACGCTCGTACTGGCACTTCCTGGTTTGCGGCAATTGGTGCATCCGTGTTTTACTCCGTGTATTCTCGTCTCCTATCACCATCACTGTTTCAAACTTCCTGATTTCTCCCGTGCGTAATGTCTCGACGTAATGTGTAATGCGTAATGTCTCGACGTAATGTGTAATGCGTAATGTCTCGACGTAATGTGTAATGCGTAATGTCTCGACGACTCGGCACCGATCTGTCACGCCTACTTTTGTTTCGTCTAATGGTTTCCTGGGAGCCGGCCACCTTCGGTTTCCAGCGTCCCCCCAGGGCGCTTTCATCCAGTTCCTCTTTGGAATCCTATATCTTGACTATCTTCCAACATCCACATTCAATAAGTTTCACCCTCCTTTGTTCGTTTCTAGCGTCCTTACCAGCTTCCCTTTGAACGTCTCCAACAGAGTTCTGTTTATCTCCAGTAGTGATATGGGCCATATCGGTTGCCCCCCTGACCATTTCCAATGTCCTCTTTGTCCCACACGTGCCCGTGACAGCCTATCTCATGTCCATGACTGGCCCTTGTGTCACCAGGTGCTGAACCCGTCGTGATCGTGACCGTGACAGTCTCCCACGTGGCCGTGACCGACCCTTATGTCGCCAGGTGCTGAACTAGTGACCATGACCGTGATAGCCTCCCACATGGCCGCCATCGGCCTTTGTGTCGCCAGGTGGCGAACCCATAGTGACCATGACCGTGGCAGTTTCCCACGTGGCCGGGACACTCACCCACGTGGCCGTGACACTCCCACGTAGCCGTGACACTCCAACGTAGCCGTGTTCGGCCCTTGTGTCGCCAGGTGCCGAACCTGTCGTGACCATGACCGTGACAGTCTCTCCCAGGTGAACATCACCTGCCCTTGTGTCAACTTGTGCCGAACCCATCGTGACCATGATCGTGACAGTCTCCCAGGTGAACATCACCTGCCCTTATGGCGCCAGGTGCCGAACCCGTCGTGACCATGCCCATGACAGTCTCCCAGGTGAACATCACCTGCCCTTGCGTGGCCAGGTGCCGAACCCTTCGTGACCCGTGACGCCGAACCCGTGACAGTCTCCCAGGTGAACATCACCTGCCCTTGTGTCGTCACGTGCCGAACCCGTAGTGACCATGACCGTGACAGTCTCCCAGGTGAATATCACCTGCCCTTGTGTCGTCAGGTGCCGAACCCGAAGTGACCATGGCCGTGACAGTCTCCCAGGTGAGCATCACCTGCCCTTGTGTCGTCACGTGCCGAACCCGTAGTGACTATGACCGTGACAGTCTCCCAGGTGAATATCACCTGCCCTTGTGTCGTCAGGTGCCGAACCCGAAGTGACCATGGCCGTGACAGTCTCCCAGGTGAACATCACCTGCCCTTGTGTCGTCAGGTGCCAAACCCGTCGTTGCCGGCGGCGATCGAACGAGACGACTTCCCTGCGCCGCCACACCCCTACTCGGACCCGGAGCGGCGCCGCCGCATCTCGGGCCGCTCCGACGACGTCAACGGAGACAACGACGACGTTGACGCGGACAGCAATGTGGAGGACCTCAAACTGAAGGTGCTCCATGTGGCCGTGTATTCTTTCCAATGCCCGGTCTCGATGGCAGAATATTGTTGAGCTCTTGGGCGCCAGCAGGCTCAGCCCAATCCCGCTGGGGTCGATATCATATGGCAGCGTGATATGCATTAAAGTAGGAATGGGAGATGCCCGGAAAGTGAGCAATTCTTCATCCTACGTGCGTTTCGAGCAGTGGCTAAACGGATGCAGAACTGCCTCTCTCTGTGCACCGGTATTTCGATCAATCGCTTTAGCTATTTGGGAAGAGATTCGTTTACAGAACCTGCCTGTGAGCTGGTGTTTGGAATTTGTGAAAAGATGCTAGGCCGTCAAGGTAGCTGGGCTTGGCCACTGGGTGTATTATACCTGTTGCATTGCTCAGGAAACCTGCTAGCCTTTTAACATGGATATTTTGCTGAATATTGATAGCCACGCGAAATCGTAGGGCCCCGCCGTCTTTTCTACGTGCACACTACTACCATCTCAGACAGTTGTCCGATTGAGATAATTACTTCCTGGTTCTCCCCATTTTTATATGGAAGATTGACTTCTTAGATGATGTTTCTGCAGATTCACGACTGTTGGAACAAGGCTGGATATCTCACGAAACCAGAAAGGGTATCAGGACCCACAGACCCCTCCCCTCCCAGACACACAGGATCTCCAGTAAGGCGTGCCTTAAGCCCAGTGAATCAATGGAAGGATTTCCAGTAATGGTGGGAACGCACGGGAAGTTGGCTATTTTCGTCTAAAAACATACCAGTGAAGATTATGCAGCTGTAAACTGAGCATTCTTAATAATATTGTCGGTGTAACTCTTCACCTGATGCTCATTACAACCGAAATATGTATTAGGCCAAAGTTAACTTTATATTTCGACGGCGTGTCTTTGCCAAGCGTGACTGTTTGAAGATGAGAGAAAGCAAATACAAAATGACATGGAACGTGTCACAGCATGCACTATGCAAAATAACGATCTCACAGCCAGTGGAATCCGATTGACATGACATGACCTGATATGATATGCTATGCTATGCTATATGCCATGAGCACAATTTGCATGATAGCCAATGAATGAAATACTCAGTGAATTAACAAGAAACAGAAAACACTATCACATCGTATTATACCTACTCCACTGCGCGGAATCACAGCCATCGGCTACGGCGAACGCGATCTTGGTGTGCAGCTATGTGTTGTGCTGTGATCAGTAGCCTGTGCTCCTCTTGTCTCTACATCGGTGTTTGGTGTTGCGGGTGGAGTGCGGTATGGGACCGGTGGCAACAGTGTCCATGAGGATGTCTGGGTGATAAGTGTTAGTCTGCGATTTCGGATCTCCAGTGATTTGACTATCTTTAGCTCGGCAAGGTCTTTACATGCGTTTCAAATTTATATCCTGAAAGAAGCTGATGTTACGTGTGTCTTCTTGCGGCCGTGATGTGTACGGTCTCCCAATGGTGTGTACGGTCTCCTAATGTACTGTCTCCCAATGGTGTGTTTGGTGTCCTGTTTTTGGCGTCTTTTAGGTATTCGTGGAACCGCTCCCTGAAGCTGCGTTTGGTCTCTCCAATGTATGTGACATTCATGTTTGTCTGTTGACATAGTAGGCACGTAATGACATATACGACATTTTTAATGACATTTTCATTCTAAGTCTACATGACACGTGTGACAGTGCCTCTGTCCCCCCGTATATGGAGGAGGGCACAGGGCAGACCTGGTAAGAATGCCACCGAGCGTTCTCCCACACTGCCATACAGCTTTACAGAGCAAGCCTGATTATTTTATGATGGTATTCTTCTGGTGAGCGTGTGGTCTATGAAAGGTAAGGAAATGTAGGTCAGTCCACCAGTTTGGTCTGCTTGCACTGATTTCCTACCAGGTCTAGGGATACTCGGGGGGAACTGTTTTTAGACTTTACTTGACATTTAGTGTTTTAAATCAGTCTATGGGGATAGCCATTGTCTAGAAAGAGGTGCTCTATTTTAGTCATTCCCTTTCCCATCCAGTTCGGTTCGGTCGTAGTCGATAAACCGTGAGGATCGGTAAGGGCAAAACAGACCTTTTCCTCTATATTGGGTGAGCTGACGAGTAAGGGAGGATGATATTTGCAGGCATCGGTTTATCGTATAGTTATGTGGAGAAGTGCCCTGTGTTTAGCACTGTCAGCAGGGTATCTAAAAAGTATTTGTACAGAAGATGGTCGTTCGGTTCTTTCACAGCTGAATTTCAAATATGGATGGAAACTATTAATGTGTTTGAGGCGTCCAAGGCTCTTCCAAGGCCTGCGGTCCAAATGTAAAAAATATCAATGATATCGTCGATGTACCTCATGTGCGTCACCGGTTGTTGGTCTGGAGAGCTCAGTAGTAGTGATTCTACTGCGTCCATAAAAATGATATCAATTGGTGGGGCTATCCGACTACCCATTGCAATTCCATTAGACTATTGGAAGAAGCGTTCGCCAAATCGCACACAGTTATTTTTCAGATAGTTTTCTAGTAGCTTTTGGATGTCGTTTTCGATGGGCCCAAACACATTTATCCCATATACACGTTACTGGATCATGCCTACTGTTGATGCTACGGCCATTGGTCATGATATGGTCACTAAATATGTTAAATATGTCATTACGTGCCTACTATGTCGACAGGCAAACATGAATGTCACATACATTGGAGAGACAAAAGGCAGCGTCAGGGAGCGGTTCCACGAATACCTAAAAGACGCCAAAAACAGGACACCAAGCACACCATTAGGAGACCGTACACACCATTGGGAGACCGTACACACCATTGGGAGACCGTACACACCATTGGGAGACCGTACACATCATTGGGAGACCGTACACACCATGAGGAGACCGTACACACCATTAGGAGACAGTACACATCACAGCCACAAGACCGTGCACACTATTAGGAGACCGTACACACCATTAGGAGACCGTACAACCATTAGGAGATCGTACACATCACGGCCACAAGAAGACACACGTAACATCAGCTTCTTTCAGGATATAAATTTGAAACGCATGTAAAGACCTTGCCGAGCTAAAGATAGTCGGAATCACTGGAGATTAGAAATCGTAGCCCAACACTTATCACCCAGACATCCTCATGGACACTGTTGCCACCGGTCCCATACCGCACTCCACCCGCAACACCAAACACCGATGTAGAGACAAGAGGAGCACAGGCTACTGATCACAGCACAACACATAGCTGCACACCAAGATCGCGTTCGTCGTAGCCGATGGCTGTGATTCCGCGCAGTGGAGTAGGTACAATACGATGTGATAGTGTTTTCTGTTTCTTGTTAATTCATTGAGTACCGGCGGCTATCATGTAAATTGTGTTCATAGCATATAGCATACCATGCCATGTCATGTCAATCGGATTCCACTGGCTGTGAGATCGTTAACTTGTAGAGTGCACGCTGCGACACGTTCCATGCCATTTTGTATTTGTGTTCTCTCACCTTCAAACTGTCACTCTTGGCAAAGACACGCCGTCGAAATACAGTTAATTTTGGCCTAATGTATCTTTCAGTTATAATGAGCATAACGTTAAGAGTTATACTTACAAAACAAACCAATGTCCCTGCCACCTTAGTGATACCGTCAATCTAGAAATATGCCCGCATGATGCCTCCTTCATGCGCCTGTCATATCTCCTCCACCTCTTGACGATCCATTGGCCGTCTCCCGGCAGAAGGAGGAGGCGGAACTGACCAAGATCGCCTCGGGCATCGGTCAGGTGTTCCTGCACGACCTGCAGGCTCGGAAGGAGCAGCGGCACCGTCGGCTGACCCACCCAGACCCGCGCAGCACGTCGCGCACGCCTTCTGCTGACCGCGAGCCCGGACATAACATGCGCTACAAGAACCCCGTGAACGCCTGTGAGTCGCGCCAATGACCCACCGAATAGGTGTAAAATGGTCCAGGAGTGGACACGCTATTCAGCTAAACGTCAACGACTACCAAGGTCTGTCAATGTCTGAGTTATACCTGGGGAACCCGCGAAGTCATCTCAACGAGGTCATTACAGCGACTCGACATCGTCATAGCCTGACACTTTATGATCCACTTGACATTCGCCATGCGAGGGAGGGGATGGGGTGGGAAGCTGCCTTATCCCCCCTCGCCCACTATCGGACGATGAGGGGTGGCAGCCCCTTCGGATTGGGAGCCTGGCGAAGCAGTCACTTTGGGTGGGATAAAATAGCTGTCATCTGTCCTCGTGACATCTCCCATTCCATTTTGTGGTGGTGCAAGGTGCACGGAAAGGACGTACTTTGTGTGTAGTGAAGCTGAAAGCGATTCGGATGTTATTCAGTTGTGTCATCATCGTAGTGGTCGACATCGTGGCATATGTCTGTCTCCCGGAAATATTTAGGCCGTTTGATGACAAGGAGCCGTATGAAGGCCGGCACCTGCCTATTCTCTGCCGGACATAACCCGTACGACCGCGTGCCGGCAGCTCCCTCTCGGTTTCTGCACAACCGGATGGTGGACGAGGAGCTGTTCTTCTATCGGTACCACGGCTACCCTCCGATGGGGTGGTCGGCGCGTGGCAACGGCACCCTGCCCGCCACCTACAACAGTACGTCACCTGTCACCTCTGACTCCAAACATCGTCACAACCTAACGCTGCCAACCAGGGTCGCAAAAATGGACTGCTGGATTTTTAGCATTTCTAGCATCAAAAGATTATCCTCTCCAGAAAATTATACTGTCATATCTCTCATTTGGAGGCTCATTTGGTCCTGTTTGACATTTTCCACTTCCACTCCCTGTGATAAAGTGTTAAAGATTCACTAAAGCGTGCAAACTGAGATTCTGAGGTTGCAGGGTTGAATAAAAATGTATCCCCATGTTCGATTACTCCAAAATTTTCCTCTCCATATCCAGGATTATGAACCACAAATGCAGCCGTGCTGCCACCCTACATGCTGTTGGTTTCAATGGCACCTAACTCATCGGGACCGAGAGACTGGCGGTAGACATGCAGGAGCCTGTTGAGCTTCCCCGCTGCCGTGACAGTTGATCCGCTCCCGACCAGTGCAGCGATTGCTTTAGCTCTAAGTGGTTTGTTATTGCTGGCTGCGGCACCTTGTATGATGATCGGTTTCCGGCTGACGTATTGAAGTGTTGCCTCTGATTTGCACCGTATCGAGTGAATGTGAGCGTGACTGGTGGACGCCAGGTCGAGCTGTTTGTGTTGGTCGGTGTTTGTCCCAGCCTACCCTGGCATGTGACGTCACGCTGCCCTTTCAGTTGTCTCGTTTGGATTGGCGCCACATGTCAAACGAGTGTGTCTTTCTTTTATGCCATGGTACAATGGAAAAGCATTAGTTTGTCGTTATGCAATGTAAACAGACCTGTCCCAGTCAAGCTGTCGAAGCTCGACGTCAAGATGGCAAAGCTCAACAAACACCCATTATATTAGGGGTCAATAATGGGTCTGCAATAATGTTTGGTCTTCCCTGAAGCCAGTGCAATAGTATGTAGTATGAGGTAAGCGTGAGTGAGTGACGTGTGTCCGACGCGCAGTCGTGCCAGTGTTCGTTATTTAAGTCTGGTGTTTTGATTGATAGTGTGCCATTGTTCGTGTTTGGGGTGTATTTCGTGAAGTCGTGTCTTGCGGTTTCCCATGTTTGTTGAATGTGTTTGTTGATTGCCTGGTGTATTGGAGGGGGGGAATTGTCAGATTGTGAGTGTGAGCAGTGCGTGGTTTGTTGCAGCATTGTGGCTAGGTTTGCTTCAGTGTCTGTGTGTTGGTTGCCATGTATGTTTGTGTGGCTCTGGATCCAAAGAAAAAGTGGTTGATGTCGAGTGGTTAGTTTGTATGTATGCGTAATATTTTGGGGATGAGAGGGTGTTTGAATGTGGTGTAAGGTGTTATGCTTTGCATTACTGATTTGGCGTCTGTGGCTATGATGTTGTGTTTAATTTTGTGTTGTAGATAGTAGAGTAGGCCGATAAGATTGCGTATAATTATGCAGTGTATGCAGATGCATATCGGGTAGATGGGCACGCAAGATGACCCGGGGCGGTGCTCTACCGGGGTGCAGCACCGCCGCTGTGCCCGTCTGCTGTGTTGCATGTGATTTCGAGCCGTTGGTTTAGATGATATTGTCATTTGGATATTGCTATATGAATTGCCGAAAAAAAGTTGTAATTATGTGGCTGTGTATGTGTGCTTTAGTTTGTCGATGAGCAAGTGTGTTGTGGGTGTTTGGTGTTTCCATCATGCAGTGGATAGTGCGAGTGGTTTTGACGTAGGAAGTGTGATGTGTAATTTATTTGCGTGTTGGTGTGTGCGACATCCTATTGTTTTGAGTGTTGGTTTGTTCGTGAGTTGGTTTTTACGTTTGGTGCGGATTTTTAGTGCCTGAGTGCATGGATGTTGTCTAATGAGTTGTTTTGTAGTGATGTCTAATGAGTGCTTCTGTTCGTCTATGTTGTAGTTGTGGTATGTGGTTGTATATGTGAAGAGCGTCTGTGCCTGATGTACTATATGATCCAGTAGCAATTTTGAGACATTGATTTTGAATTTTGTCAAGAAATTGGAGGGTTGTTTGAGCAGTATTCCCGAAAAGTGGGGAATTCCATAATCGGCCGAATGCTTGATTTGTACAGATTCAGTAGTACAATTATGTCGGATCCCCAGTTTGTGCCGGATAATGCTTGTAGAAGGTTTACTAATTTTCATGCGCATTTTTTAAATGTTCATATGTGTGGACGAAGTGTGAATCGTGGGTCTAATGTGGTGACTAATAATTTTGCTGTCATAAAGGAATGTATGGGTATGTGGTCTTGTTTAAGTGGTTGTGAATCTGTCGGTCGTTTATAGCCGAAGAGTATGCATCTGGATTTGTGTGGTGCGATGTGTACATTTGGTAATTAGAGTTTGTTGTGTAGTTCTGTAAGTAAGTGTTGTAGTGTTGCTATTGCGTGAGCTGGTGTTTCGTGTAAGGTCCATAATACTATGTCGTCTGCATAAAGTGCAATTTCGGCCGAAACGTCGGCGTTTGCAAGATTGTCGGTTCGAATCTCACAACCGACGGCATTTACCGAGCCCACCCGCGACCAATCGGCGTGAGAGGTTGGCGACGCTATATAACTTAGCGGTTGAATGGGCCGTAAAAGAACCCAAGGTTCTTCTTGATGACTGAATTTAGACCGAGAATAAGGAGGAGAGGACTAAGAACCGAGCCTTGCATGAAACCGGTAGTGGGGAATTTAGTGTCCGAAGTATGGGGCCCAATTTTGACTTAAAATGATCGATTTAGTTAATAGAAATGGAGATTGTGTAATAGTCGGCTCTGTATGGCTAGGCAATATAAGTGCTGTAGTAGTGCTGTTATGTTGATGGTGTCGTAGGCGTGTTTTAGGTCCAGGAAGACGGCGACAGTGGAACGTTTCCTTGTCGCCGCTTCTTGGTTGTGTGTGATGAGATAGGTGAATTACCTAGACAAGATCTGTTAGGAAGAAAGCCTGATTGGACAGGAGAGATTAGTTTTTGTGTTTGAATGACGCAGAGAAGGCGTTTTTTTTTGACGAGGCGTTCGAAGAGTTTATGAAAGCAGCTAGTTAGAGCGATGGGACGGTATGAGTCGCATAGAGTTGGGTCAGTGTCTGGTTTAGGGATAGGTACATGAGGAGCGTTTAGCCAAGATTGTGGGTATGTGTGTGTTGTCCATGCTGTGTTGTATGTGTCGAGGAGTGAATGTAGTGCTTGTGTTGGAATGTGTTCGAAAAATGAGTAATGTATGTTATCCGGACCTACGCTGGTGTTGCCTGTTTCTGATATCGTTAGTTACAATTATGTTAGTGTAAATCAAGTGTTGTAAAGATGCGGGCGTTTGTGTCTGATCGAGGGTGGGGTTGCGCAAGAGTGTTGACGATCAAAGGTGATAGTTGTGTGCGAAAATGTTTGCGATAATTGTGAGTCTGTGATGATGTTGTGTCTGAGTATTATGGCTTGAATTGGACGTCTTTGTCGGTGTTGGAGTGTTTTCGAAAGTGTCTGAATTTCGCCGAGAGTGGTGAATCCAAGGTATATGACTCACCATTAATTATTGATTGATGGATTGATTATTTGGGCTTAAGGGCGCGCCGACTACATGGTCATTTGGCGCCCATCACCATGAATTAAGTATCGATGACTGCCAACATTGTGCCAGTAGATAAATTCCCCAATGTATATAAACGCCGAACAGTGGCTGGCTTGGCTCGCACACCGCTGTGTCACGTTCGGTGTACGGCTGTGTCCACTGTCTGGGCTGTGTACCGCCCCGCACACCGCTGTGTCACGTTCGGTGTACGGCTGTGTCCACTGTTTGGGCTGTGTACCGCCCTGCACACCGCTGTGTCACGTTCGGTGTACGGCTGTGTCCACTGTCTGGGCTGTGTACCGCCCCGCACACCGCTGTGTCATGTCCGGTGTACGGCTGTGTCCACTGTTTGGGCTGTGTACCGCCCTGCACACCGCTGTGTCACGTTCGGTGTACGGCTGTGTCCACTGTCTGGGCTGTGTACCGCCCCGCACACCGCTGTGTCACGTTCGGTGTACGGCTGTGTCCACTGTCTGGGCTGTGTACCGCCCCGCACACCGCTGTGTCATGTCCGGTGTACGGCTGTGTCCACTGTCTGGACTGTGACCGCCCCGCACACCGCTGTGTCATGTCCGGTGTACGGCTGTGTCCACTGTCTGGGCTGTGTACCGCCCCGCACACCGCTGTGTCATGTCCGGTGTACGGCTGTGTCCACTGTCTGGGCTGTGTACCGCCCTGCACACCGCTGTGTCATGTCCGGTGTACGGCTGTGTCCACTGTCTGGGCTGTGTACCGCCCCGCACACCGCTGTGTCACGTTCGGTGTACGGCTGTGTCCACTGTTTGGGCTGTGTACCGCCTCGCACACCGCTGTCAGGTCCGGTGTTCGGCTGTGTCTCTACTGTCTGGGCTGTGTACCGCCTCGCACACCGCTGTGTCAGGTCCGATATTCGGCTGTGTCCACTGCCTGGGCTGTGTTACTGTTGTGTTGGGAACAAGAGCACAACAGTCACGGTCTCCATCGTTGGGTTTCGGCCTCCGCCGCTGGGTGCCTTCCCGTTTCCGTGCTGTTTGCAGTATACTGGGCTGTGCCTCAGCGACCGTAGCTAGATATTTACCTGTGTGCCCCCCCTGTCCTGTGTACCTGTGTGCCGCTGTGTGCCCCCCCCTGTCCGTGCTGTGTACGGTGTACTGTGCTGTATCGCGGCCTCCATCACTATGGCACGCCTCCACGGCTGTGTGCCCTCCCGTGTCGGTGCTGTGTCCGTTATGCGGCTCAGTTGTACGATGTTTTCACGCCGTGTGACCCGGCTCTGGCCCGCCCTGAGCAGTACGTCGCGGCGCGCCCGACCTTCGCTCCAGCACGCTGCCGACAGCGGGCCGATACGGTGGCGCCGGCGGCGGCAGCGCTTCCCACTCCGTCACGGTGAGCCCGCGTGACGGCACCGGCGCCGCACCCGTCACGCGTGACGTGATCCCCGTGACGCCGACTTGCCGTTCTAGTGGCCAGCGCTCTGCGACCCTGTCCCAAGCCAGGCTACGGACTGGCGCCGGTCGGGTTCCCGTCCGTGTACGCCACCGGCACCCGCAGCACGCCGCAGCTGGATGTGAGTGGGCGCCGCTGCCGCGCATGTGTGTCTCGCAAACGGCATGGACAGACGCGCCGGCCGGACCGCCGTCGGCTGGTGGTGGTGGGTGCACGCAGTGACCGGGATATGGTGTACGTGGGGTGAGGTGGTGATCACTGCGGCTCCACGGGCCGGCCGGGCTGCCGTCGGCTGGTGACGGTGGGTGTGCACAGTGGTCGGGACGAGGGTGAGGTGATGACCACTGCACTGCACATGCACGTTGATGCGGCAGATATATTCAATATGAAAAAGATGGGTGCAGTGAGTTTTTTGTTTGTTCATTGTGGCCATTCGAGATACGAGGAGTTCATATTCTGCATTATTAAAACCTGCACTTGAGGCTGGTTTTTGGGAGGGGAACAATTTCAACTTAATTATTCACTGTATGCTTAGTGTACGTACTGGTCTACTGTGAAGCACCATAACATAGATCAGGTAAAATTGCACTGTGCTTGTAGATAAATCTCTGAATAATTAGATTCCGATCAAAATGTCCGACTCGCATTCATGCATTGAGAAACAGAAAGGTTTGCCTGCGACATGTCGGTAAGAACACACCATCTGTGGTTTCTGGCGCTCAGACATGTGACAGTCACCCGTCCGCGCATCAGCTGACGGTTGGTTTCTCGCCACCTCCAGCCAAGCTAGATTCTTGGTATTCAGGCTCTAGTCGCCGCTGTTCGTTAGCTGGGTCTCTAAATTGCAATGTCACTGAAGTCTTACATGCCAAACGTTTTTCGAGTACTGTACTCGCAGTATTGTCGTCCGTTTTTGTAACATAAAATGTCCAACAGTGCCGGAAGCCGTGCTTGAGCACTACTGCGATTCGCGACCAATGTGTAGACACGATGATACGAGGTGTAGGAGGGCGTGTCCCTCGTTGGGCGGTTCCCTTAGCCTCCCTTTGCGTGAGTTAGAGTTCACAGCGTGTCTGCAGCCATCATGGCTCCAATATTGTCTATGGTTTGGAAATCATCCAGGCACTGCTCTGCATGCCAAATTGCTTGCGTTAGTCGTGCACAATGGGCGACATGTGTGTGTACATCCGATATGTTAGGCGTTATGGGGTATACGTGTTTCAGACACACGTAGATTCCTCGTTCTTCCTGACTATTTGCCGAACTTGACTCTTCTTCGATGGTAAGTAACATTATATTTATGCACAAGACTCATCGTTCGGTCTCCAATGATGGTGCGTGCGACCTGCAAGCTTAAGCTGCTGCTTGGTAAACCCCGTCTAACTTAGTGACAATCCGAAGGGGACGAGTGGTCTAGGGGTAAGATGCTCGTCTCACAATCGAAAGGTTGTGGGTTCGAGTCTCACCTGTCGCTACTCTTCGCCCGCGACCAATCGGCGTGAGAGATTGGTGACGCTACATGACTCAACGGTCGACGTGTCGTAAAACCAATAACCAACCAACTAGTGACAGTCCGCAGCCACCATCACGACTCCACACGAGCGATGTACACGGGCAGCGAGGCGAGTGTGCAGTCTGTGATAGCGCATTCGGCTCCAGAAGAGCCGCTACAAAGCTAAGGAAGCGCCGCAGCACAGCGGCACCAGATCCTTTGTTCTACTTTGTCGCCATTGCTTCTTGGGGAAAATATAGGGAAGAAGGCCACTGCTGCATGCCTTCCACGGCACATTTAGGAAACATTGGGATATATCCAAGCTTTCTAATGAAAACGGTGTCCGCTTGTGTTCCGATTTGTTGCGCTCGGACATGTCTGGTCCTAGAGGTTTATGTCTGCCTCCCGCAAGCGGCGGTAATGAGGCTTGGTGCTCTCTCTCTGGTAACAGAGTCCAGCTCAGTACAGATGGTGCGCCAACAGTCAAATTTTTAGTTTAGCAGGAGGGAAAATACTAAATGTATGTAATTATTAAATATATAGCTAACACGAACATCCCAAGTCAAAAGTTTGTTAGTCGACTAAGGAAAGGACGGACCGATAACATTTTTGCAGGTGAAAGGAAATACAGGCACGGAAGCCAGGCCGGACACCAAGGGCACGTCTGTCGTATGCTGCACCGATTGTTTCGAACGGGACAGACTGGTGTTTGTATCCCGTGGACAGTTTCCAAAGGTAATAACAATTAAAGCTGATCATCGAAAACAATCTTTCGAAGTTGCTACACAGTCCACGAAAAGCAGCTCTGTGGACGATCTCGCGCTGTTGGTTGTCACCCGGGAATCCAAAGAATCGATGCAAACTCCGAATACAATATTAGATTTTCTTCGCCTTGACCGACTAGAATCCAATGGAGCTCGTCCCCTGTGCACTGATGATTTGAAATTTGTGTTCAACTTCTCCTGGGTATAACGACTAGCTATGCTTTTTGTCCATGCCTTTGGCGCATCTGGGGAATGCACGGGGAGATGACCCGGTAGATGCGCAGTGCCTCGAGCGCGACATAGAGTGACATGAGCAACTTTGAATGCTGTGTTCGGTGAGAGACCAACTACTGCCGCTACTGCCCGGCGAACAGAACACGTCTCCTCATCTTCTCCAGAACCCAAGGATTAGTCCAAGCACGCTTCACATAGCTTTGGGACTAGTGAACGCGCTAGACAAGGTATGTTGCAGGCGATCAGTGAGTAGCAGTTGCTAACCATTTGGTACGTTTCTGGTGGAGTGAGAAATACTGTGTACCAGTCTGAGAATAATGGTTTTTCGTTATGCGTGAGGTGCCGAAGCGAGTACAGTAAGATGTCGAAATTCGCCATGGAAGCATGCCGTTTCAAATATCGTTGAAGCCCTTCAAACTGAATTTTCGCCGAGCGGAATGCTCATAAGGGTATGTTGTTTTTGTTTGTTTTGGGAGACACCTAATATACGGATATCTGTACGGTATCAATAACGATAACTCCATCCTATGAACAAATGATATTGTATAACTGATCACGCCATATGCAATGCAATCCCTTTACCTGGAATTGTACAACGAGATGTTTGTACATCGCAATCCGAAATGATGAGCGTAAGCATGGATTTTAGACACGAAATAATATTAGACACGAGGCATGGAGACTTCATAAACATCCATCAAGGAGCACGATGTCGATACGTCTCTGGGAAGGATGACTATTCAGTGTCTAGGAAGTGTTATATTCCACCACTTCACGAACAATTTTGGTGTACCAAGATCCAACTCGTTCCTACCGCGGCTGGCCGCATCTGGTCCGCAGGACATCCACTAGTGCTGTTGAAGCCTCCGTTTGTTGCCATGGATGTCAGTTTCGGCGTTAAGAAGCAACCACAAAAGGATACTAGTCTCCACTATGAAAGAGTTTTGAGGATTCACCCACAAAGGCCCACAAGGAATTGTACAGGAGGCGAGTGCCACTAACGACTGTATGAGAGCAGACCAATGACATCGCATAGGCGGCCAATGAGTGTGTGTGGGGGGGGGGGGAGCGGCTTTGCAGAAGCTGGCGCGGCGCGACCGTCACTGCTTGTCAGTCTGAGCGACGGCGGACGTGAACGAGCCGGCCGGCGTCATGTAGTCTCCGATCATGAACATGAATCATGAATCGCGTGCGTCACCAGCGCCGGACTGGTGGCGCCGCCAGTCGGCTGGCTGGCCGACGACACGGGCGCAGTCACGCTGCGCCTGGTGGGGACGCCCACCTGCGCCACCATGTTCATCTGTACGGTCGGAATCGAGCCCCGATGGATGGCCGCTTGGTTCACCAGGCACTCGGCTCCAACAACGGCGTGCGGTCCGCCCGCCATGTCCATAGCCATCTCTCCTTGGCCGTTCACTGTCAACATGTTCAACATGTTCACGGCTTGGGCATCCAGTTGGGACCTGGCGGACGTGTGGCCGGGCGGCGGCGGTGACTGAACGCCCGTGTACCGGAAATAGAGGTTCTTCAGGCCGAGCGTCACGGTGCTCTAGACGCCAGTGCCCTCCATCTGCAGTTTGATGGTGACGTCGTAGCTCTGTCTCTGGTTGGCGTTCATGAGAACGCATCTGGTGAGCATCTGGCGTTCCTTAGTTGAGGCGGGGTGGCGCGGCAGGCAGCGCACCTGGTACCGGTGGGTGCGCGGCTCCGTGGCCGCCGTGCTCAGTCACACCGTGTTCTGCGGGCCACAGAACGCCACGGTACCCGTCTTCAGGCGGGGTGGCGCGGCAGGCAGCGCACCTGGTACCGGTGGGTGCGCGGCTCCGTGGCCGCCGTGCTCAGTCACACCGTGTTCTGCGGGCCACAGAACGCCACGGTACCCGTCTTCAGGATGTGGAACTCCACCGGGATGTCCAGCTGATGCAGCTCGTGCTCTTCGGTATGTTGGAAGTCGAGCACGTGGCGCACCGGCCTGCCATGCAGATGCGCACGTCAAACGTGTCGACGACGAGCTGTCGGAAGTACTCCTGCATGACCTTCCCTTGCAGCGCCGTCAAGTTGACGCTGTGGGAGTTGTTTTGGTTCCAGAAATTGGACTCTCCGAACTGCTCCATAAAGAGGGCCTCGTCTTGAAACGGCCTTTGTACAGGTGTCCGCGTCCCGGAAACATCTTACCTCCGGATTTGAGCCACTTTTTTGTGCTGTGCATGTAAGTCTCTACCATGCGCTCGTTGCACAGTATGACACCCAAAATTGGCTGAAAATGTAATTTGTCAGTCGAGTCAAGTTAGACACAGCTCACCAACAGCGGCGGCTAGAGCCTAAATGCCACGAATATAGCTCAGCTGGCGGTGGCAGGGGGCCGTCAGCTGGCGCTCGGACAGGTAGCTGTCGCATGTTTCGGCGCCGCAGCCACATGGTGTGCATTCTTACCAGCCTGCCAGGTTGCCCCCTTGTTTCTCAATACATGAATGCGATTCGGATGTTTTGTTCATCGGAATCTGATTATTTAGGAATTTATCTACACACACAGTGCAATTTTAATTCCGTATTGCTCTACTCAACCATAGACCGGTTTTGACACTGAAAGTGTGGCGAATAGTCAAATTGAATAAAAATATGTGTCAGGTTTGATTATAGTGATGCGATATCTGAATTCGTCATCTCTCAAATGGCCAGAATCAAGAAACATCCCACTTCGCTTCTCTTTTTCATCTCGAATGTACTAGCTGCAGCAGTGTGCGCAGGCTCCACGGGTCCCTGGCACGTGTTGTGCAGTGGCTTACCCGCGTGTGTTTGACTTCTTCTTGGCGTTTTCTTGAGGTTCTGGGCTTCATGGAACGGGATGGAACGTGGTGCAGGTTTTATTTTCGGGATTTTCGTGTCCTGCCGTGGGAAGGGTGGCCCCGTGTAGCAGTAAGCACGATTGATGTGTAAGCTGTGGATAGAAGGTAAGACTGTAACGTCTCAGTGGCTAACGAAATGGTATATTGATACGATGTGGCCAACGGGCGTAATGACGTGGAATGGTGTTTTGTTGTATTGTGCGTAGATCCAGTAGTATCAGTACTATAGCACGGTATTTGTGGAAATGTTGTTGCGATCGATGATGCCACTGTATTTTGTTTTGAAGTTGCGATTTGTGTAGCTTTCTTCTGCTGACTGCTATTCGAAATGTATGGTGTCGTCTTGCGTAGCGTACATGCACTGAATGCATACACCCTTACCTGTAAATCGACTTGCGTTCTCCAGCCTCTGTGCACGGTGCCATGGGGGAGCGCCATGCCCTGCGCCTCTCGTGTTGCACCTTGTAACCCCTTACGCGAGCGTTGTTACCTGCTAAGTTACTATATCTTGCCGACTTCAATGCACTTCGTCATTCAGAATATGCCTGATGCGAATGCTAATTGAAGTATTTTTCGACTTAGCAGCAGACTAGCCGTCAGGTGACCATGGACGCAAGGCTTGTTCTGCTCGTGTTGTTAATTATCGGTGTGGTCGCATATGGGAGCTTCGTGTGATCTCAGCTTTGTTTTTCCTGGAGTGTTGGCTGCTGGGTGACAGTACGCTTTCAATGTTTCAAAACCGTTACGGCTGGCGAGGGAGAGTGTTAGTGGTGTATGCGTGTGCACTTGTGTTGTCGCTTTTTCACGACAGATTGGTGCTGCTCATGTGCATCAGTATTCCTGCCCCAGGAGGTATGGGGCAGTGTATCCCAGTTCAATCACGAGAAATGTTGATTCCGAATTTCCGGGCTGTGTCTTGTTTAACCCCCTAAAAAAACACCATACCATTAGGGTATCTCGGGGGGATGGAGAGAGCCTGTTGATCTAACGGAGGGACCGTCGTGGCTCTATGTCAGAACGTTGGCGTTGAGTCTTCCGTTCAATAGGGATCAGCGCGAGTGTGTGTCGAGTGGCATGTTTGGTGGGGTAGGGTCGTTGATCCATCGACGGGCTCGCCCCACCGCCGTCCCGGAGGTCGTGACCTGCACGGGTGGCGCTGCGTGCGTACTACCGGGAGATGGAGTTACTGACCTGACCTCTGTATATAAACGTATCAACCTACTGGTGTTTCTGCTGTCGACCTTCTAAAGTAATGTATTGCATGCTTGTATCGGTAGGAATATTGTACTACTTTTAAGTACTGCTGTTGGTTGACTGTCCCATATTGGGAGTGCCGCTTATCTGTTTATTTGATGAGTGCTCGCCCGTTTCGTCGTTGTCCGAGTGAGTGATGTCGTTTGCGGGGTTGGTGTCACACCAGACGAATCCGTAGACGCAGCTGACGTCTCGTCTGATGTTCCAGTCCGACGGCCGCGACGGCACCTTCAGCTCGATCCGGCACCGCCAGATGGACGGCACGCGCTCCGAGGGTAGGTGCTCGGGTCTCTTGGAGTAGGTGTCCGGGCCGCTCCGAGGGTAGGTGCTCGGGTCTCTGAGAGTAGGTGTCCGGGCCGCTCCGAGGGTAGGTGCTCGGGTCTCTGAAGGTAGGTGTCCGGCCCGCTCCGAGGGTAGGTGCTCGGGTCTCTTGGAGTAGGTGTCCGGGCCGCTCCGAGGGTAGGTGCTCGGGTCTCTGAGAGTAGGTGTCCGGGCCGCTCCGAGGGTAGGTGCTCGGGTCTCTGAAGGTAGGTGTGTGTGATTTGGGTTTTAGGGCGCACCGACCATGGTAGATCATTTAGCGCCCATCTGAAGGTAGATGTCCGGGCCGCTCCGAGGGTAGGTGCTCGGGTCTCTGAAGGTAGGTGTCCGGGCCGCTCCGAGGGTAGGTGCTCGGGTCTCTGAAGGTAGGTGTCCGGGCCGCTCCGAGGGTAGGTGCTCGGGTCTCTGAAGGTAGGTGTCCGGGCCGCTCCGAGGGTAGGTGCTCGGGTCTCTGAAGGTAGGTGTCCGGGCCGCTTCGAGGGTAGGTGCTCGGGTCTCTGAAGGTAGGTGTCCGGGCCACTCCGAGGGTAGGTGCTCGGGTATCTGAAGGTAGGTGTCCGGGCCGCTCCAATGGTAGTCATCCGGACCGCTACGAGTGTAGATGCTCGGATCTTTCAGAGGTTCGGGCCGCTACGAGGGTAGGTGTTCGGGTATCCGAGGGTAGGTGTCTGGGCCTCTCCGAGGGTAGGTGTCCAGGCCGCTCCGAGGGTAGGTGCTCGGGTTTCTCCGAAGGTAGGTGCTCGGGTTTCTCAGAGGGTGGGTGCTCGTGTCTCTGAGAGTAGGTGTCCGGGCCGCTCCGAGGGTAGTTGTCCGGGCCGCTACGAGTGTAGATGCTCGGATCTTTCGGAGGCTAGGTGGCCGGGCCGCTCCGAGGGTAGGCGCTCGGGTTTCCCAGAGGGTAAGTGCTCTGGTTTCTCCGAGGGTAGGTGTTCGGTCTCTCCGAGAGTAGGTGCTCTGGTCTGAGGGTAGGTGTCCAGGCAGTGTTAAATTATTCGTGAAATAGGGTGGAATATACCACTTTATGAACACTCAATCGACATCCTTCTCCAAGAAGTATCGATATCCTGCTTCTCGGTGCGTGCTTATGAGTTCTTATTGTCTCCTTTCTAACAGTACCTCGTTTATAAGTATCATGATCAGCTCTCGATAAGGGATGGTGATACATGAACATTTCGCAATGCAATGTCAGACAAAGGGATTATTCATAATGCGATATGGCATGCAGTGCCATTGTATAGCGTAGGTATTTTTTCTCGTTATCCCGAATATAGCTCTTCCTAAATTATGAATATCAAAACAACTGATGAAGGTAGTCATAAGTACACCATTGGCTCAAATTTGAGTCTGGAAGACATCAAAAGTATTTGAAATGGCACTAATTCCATGGCAAATTTCGACATCCTACTGTGCTCGTTTAGACATCTCGCACCTAACGAAGAACCATTATTTTAACGCTGTGTCCAGGTCGCTCCAAGGGTAGGTGTCCGGGCCGCTCCGATGTTAAGTGTATGTGCTCAATCCTCCGCTGTCCAATATGTTATCCTCTCCGTTCTAATAAATCAGTTCATTTGCATGGAGACTGATCCCTAAGGCGATAGTGGATGATTGTTTTACATTGGGTGTGCTCGAAGCGACAACCTGCGCGCCCTGAACCTCGATGCGCTCTAAAACTCAAATAACAAATAAGCGAAGCGACAACCTGACCTAACCAAGTGATGCTGCATTCCATGTGGTCCTGCATCGGCAAGAAACGCAACCGTGATGCAGCCATTGAAACTTTGCACCCCCAGCTTTGTCCTCCCTGTTCGTACCCATGCAAACACTATCATTCCATCCTGGTATTGTCCTCAAGATTACTTCAAGCAGCCCTGCTCTCCGCAACCATACAGACTGTTCCCGCTGCCTCCAGTATCTCCCACTGTGTGCCCATCTCCCCAGATTCGATGTGCTGGTCATGCACCCCCCCCGTGGCTGTGCTCGCTCTGACTAGCCGCCCCTTGGGCAGATTCACTGGCGTCGCTGTCGGACGGTGAGCGGTTGGCGCTGGGCGGCGGCCAAGACCCGTCGTCTGTGTCGTTCTCCAGCCAGCCGGCGCCGCTGCAGTCTGATCCGCAGAGCCCCTACTACCGCCGCTCGCGCTACGTGCCGCTGTACACGGCCGACCCGGACAGCCGCTACCCTGTGGACCGGCTGAGACTCGACCGCAACCGCCGTCTGCCCGACGACGTCGATAAGACTCAGCTGGAGGTTGGTGCCCGGCCAGCATTCAGCAGCTGGGTGAGGGAAATGGGCTGTTCCTGGATTTTTGTCATTCAAAACATTGTCCTCCTTCAAGAACTATCCTCTTATTTTTCTCATTTGCAGGTTGAATGGTGCTGTTGGATAATGAACTGCACTGTGATGAAGTGCTGAAGATTCATTAGGAAATGCAAGCTGAGATTTTGATGTGATATATTTTGGAAAAAGCATCCTCTCCATATTAAATTACCAAAAAGGGCTCCCACATCCAGTATTACAAAGTACGCATTCAACCTTGGCCAGCATTCGGTGGTGGGGTACTAGACTGAAGTGAGTGCAAAGGGACTCACTCAAGTAAGGTGCCGGACACCGGTGGAAGCGGGTGTGGCGTGCCTATCGCATCGAAGTACTGGGACCCTGATGCAAATGATGTTTTCTGCATTTTCTAGGCGCCAAGCATTCGAAATTCGTTTATTTTCTGAAAAGCAATTCACCTGCGGTTGTTTGTCTTTCCTTTTATCTTCTTTTTGGTTCTTTTTCCCAGAATTTGTTCTCCCTCCGAACCACTCGGCAACTAAATCTTCCGGTGTTCGACGGACTTCGTCGTTTAATTGTGCTGCTGGCGGTTATTGCTCCTCATAGCTGCGATATTGTGTGGCCATCGAAGGCGCTGATATGCCCATAATTTCACTTCATCGTTACCTTCGCGTTAGTAACGTTGCCATCGCCGTAACTATACTATAACGTGTGGCGTTATTAAAGTTGCTACCGGCTTAACTCTAGCCCCATGTGGCGTTATTAATGTTGCCACCGACATAATTATAGGTCCGTGTGTTGCAGCGTCATCTCACGGAGGAGGACTTCGTTACCACATTCCACATGAGCCCTGCCGAGTTCTACAAGCTGCCCGACTGGCGACGCAAGAAACTGAAGCGGGCCGTTCACCTGTACTGATTGTCTGCCGCTTCTGCGGCGCGGCGCCACCATCGCTGGCACTGTAGTACTATATAGTATCGGTAAAGATTATCAGCCAGTTGTGTCGCGCGCTCCAAGGCCGCGGCTGGATGCAGCTGCTGCGTTGCACGCCCATCGCTCAGACCGAGACAGCTGACGACGCACCGCCGCCTCACTGGCTGCGAGTCGCCTATCTGCAGTGGCATCGCTCGCCGCCTCGCTGGCTGCGAGTCGCCTATCTGCAGTGACATCGCTCGCCGCCTCACTGGCTGCGAGTCGCCTATCTGCAGTGGCATCGCTCGCCGCCTCACTGGCTGCGAGTCGCCTATCTGCAGTGGCATCGCTCGCCGCCTCGCTGGCTGCGAGTCGCCTATCTGCAGTGGCATCGCTCGCCGCCTCACTGGCTGCGAGTCGCCTATCTGCAGTGGCATCGCTCGCCGCCTCACTGGCTGCGAGTCGCCTATCTGCAGTGGCATCGCTCGCCGCCTCACTGGCTGCGAGTCGCCTATCTGCAGTGGCATCGCTCGCCGCCTCGCTGGCTACACTGTACTTGCCCATCTGCAGTGGCAGAAGCTGCTAACCTTCCCGCTTGTGTGTGCTTGTTTGCGCACGAAAGTTGGTCGGTGTTCTGTTGGAATCGGGTGTTTGGTCGGAGGTCGATGTCGGTCGGCCCGAGGTTGATGTTGAGTGGGATGGTCGGTTCAGGATCGGTGTTGGTCGGTCTAAGGTTGACGTTAGGTGGGAGAAGGTGGAATGGTCGGCCCAAGGCCGGTTCCGGGTATGTCCGTGGTGATAGGCCAGTGACCGTGATCCGAACTTATCTCGGTGGAGCCAAGGCTTCGCAGAATGCTGTGTGTGTGGTATTCTGTTCGGCGACGTATTCAGCCGATGGTCTTGGGTCACTTTATCTGGCGGACAGTTGGATGGTTGTGTCGGGCTTGTGTTACCGTTATTTGTATATCCCGGATAGGTGTGCCGCGCGGGTTCTATTCGAGTCATGTCCATAGTTTACCCTCCAACCACATGGCTGGAGTTGGCTGGGTGTCGCACCCAGCCCCGTCTTGCACCTGTTCCGTCATGTCGCCGATCTCGCCCCATGGCTGTATGCTCCCGTTGAGACGTGCCATAGATATAAGGCGTTCTCGTGTTGCGCGCGCGGCGGACCCTGGCGTACAAGATCGGGTTGGCGCGTTCCGCTTCAGTCGCGCGTTCGGTGATCGGCTCAGCATTGCACTCTGCGTCGCATTCCAGTGTGCCATAGGTTATCCAGAGCTGGTTAACAGACCCGCCAACACATTCATATGTTCTTAACCGGATGTCATGCACTGCCGAAACCCCACCCCCTTGCCACTGATATCCTATTCTACTGCATGTCCGCATAACTAACTGAAACGCTGAACTAAAAGTTATGGGCGCTAAATGATCACACTTTGGTCGAAGCGCCCTTAAACTCAAATAACTAACTAACTATTATACTGCAGAACTGACCCGTGCGCCGCTGATACTCTGTGCACCGCGGCCCAAGCCGCAGTCGGCAATGATCCGCCCCCTCATTGTGATAAACCTTCCCGTTCCCGTCGCTGAACTCGCAGCTCACTTACGGTGGCCAGTGCTCAGACCCGGCAACAGTTGGCGTGCTGGTGCTTCCAAGCAACCCGTGACCGTCGGCTCCAGTCTGCTTGGACCCACGTCCGCCGTTTAGTTGCAGCACGAAGCGTGTCGTGCCCAGTTCCGCTCTGGAAGTTGGAGCGAGTCTCGTGTCGCCGACCCGACCGTGCTGGCGCTGCCAGACGGTCGGGAGTCTGAACCGCTCGTGTGATCCCGCCCGGCTCCGGCCGCCGCTGGTGACAGACGGCGTCCGTGTCAGTGTCGTGGCACCCCTGCCCATCGTCCGCCTGGCCGGGACATCCACCCGGCTGCGGCGGTGTCGGTTGCTGAGACTAATTGTGGAGTGTCCAACAGTTTCGGCTGTGGTTTGTGCATCTGGCGCGGCGGTACGCGAGTTGTGAGACGAGTAGAGCTTTTTGTAGTCTACGTGGACTCGGTTATAAGCGAGCACAAGACTGGGCCTGCTGTGGCAGGCGGACGCAGAAACGGCCTGTGTACCGCCAGCGGAATTTCTGCACTTGATCCTTGATATCGCAAAGGACTCCACCTATCCATCCATGCGAACCTCAATAAACTGATATAAGTGTGGCCTTGTATCTGCCCAGTCAATCATCGGACTCGGTGTCTGCGCAGCTGCTGGTGAGACCGCAGCCCCTCCCTCATCTGTGCTTTGGCATGACTGACAAGTCCGCCAGCTTCAGAAGTGAGAAACAAGCATGCACACTGACATGTATTTATATAACGGTTTCCAACATTGTGCACGGCACATTTCCCAACAATATATTCACGGATGAGTAATCCGTGAACTCTCCTCCAGTCGTCAGCTCGCCGGAATAGGAGCAGGGAGGACGAACATGCAGAAGCAGTCTACCCCTCCCCTCCACTGCTACCGGTCGGAACCGGTCACTGGCTCGGCGGTGAGCAGGTCGAAGCTGTACACCACCACGCGGCCAAACAGGTCTGTGCTCGAGTTGAACACCACCTTGACGTGGGTGACGCTCTCGGGACACGTGATGGCGAACGTCTGCAGCGCGTTGCCGTCTTCCGGGTAGAAGGGGTGCAGGCGGACGAGCCGATCGGGCGCCGAGCCGGCCTCTAGCCAGCAGTCGGCACCGGCGAACCCGCCCTGGAACTGCAGCTGCAACTGTCGCGGCCGGCACGCTGCCGCCAGCCGCACGCAGATGTGCTGGGGGCTGCCCTGTTGGTGGCGGACTGGCATGTGACGGCACGTACGTTAACCACAGCTAGTTAAACAATGGTTGGTTGGTTGATTGGTTAGATAGTTAGCTGGCTACTGACTAGTTAGCTAGTTATTTGGGCTTTAGGGCGCGTCGACTGCTGTGGTCATTTTGCGCCCATAACTCTTGGAGTTAACGAAGTGCAGTAGAATAAAGCTTCACATCGTGCTTAGCCGTCCACCTGGTCCTATTGTGGTGCAAAGTTTACATGCGGTGTATATCAGCGAGGGTTATATATTGCTGTGAACGACACATCTGATAACAAATTAATCAACCGTCCCGATTAGACAGTGGAAGAGTTGTCCGACAGAATATCTCTAAGGGTAGCCACCTCGGGAGACCCAAAGTAGCGTCTACGTTCGTCAGCATAACAAGGGCATGAGATGAGAACATGGCGAACTGTCAGTTGTGCCTGACATCTGGAGCACTGCGGTTTGTCGTCTCCGTATAACAAATACCTGTGTGTGGTATAAGTGTGCCCTATGCGGAGGCGGCAAAGTGTCACCTCTTCCTGTCTAGATTTACGGCAGGACGAGCTCCACGGACACAGACGTTGCTTGATGGCTCTCAGCTTGTTCGAAGGCGTCGCATCCCACACTGCCTGCCACTTGTCTTGGATGAAAATAGACACTTCTCGGTAATAGTCCGTGGCAGGGAGTGGTAATGACCGAGTGCACAGGGCATGTGCTGCTCGCTTTGCCGCAGCATCTGCCAACTCGTTCCCATAAATTCCCACATGGCTAGGGTTGGTTGGTTGGTTATTTGGGCTTACGGGCGCATCGACTGCGTTGGTCATACAGCGCCCATAACAATTTTAGATGGACAGCTTAAGAGGATTCATGCCAACAGTAGTATGCGAGCCTTGAAAATACATGCAGATCATTCCGCGCTTATAATGCTACATGTCAGTGAGGTGTGTAAATCGCTCTAAATTTGACATCCGAGAGAAAGCGAAACAGTTGTCCTGAGGTTACTACGCGTGAGTGGTCACCCAGGAGTTCACGGAGAGACGGAGACTGCACGACTCCGAGAAGGCGTCTTCGAGCATCGGCGAGTAGGGGACAGGATATCAGAACGTGAACGTACTGATAGTGGTGCGTGACATCGAGGGCAGTTTGGCCTGTCCTCCCCACAGAGCAGATGGTGGTGCAGCAAGGTAGCTGGTCAGATAGTTAGCTGGCTACTCAGTTAACAGTAGTTCGAATGGAACACATGACTCGATGATGATGGCCAATTTCACTATTGTTTTCGTACTCACACAGTTTGCTAACAAACAGTGTGATGCAAATCACAAAGTGTGTTAAATCAAGTTTCACAAAGGTCTTGCTCTGTAATTACAAAAATTGTAATCCTGGCAGGATGTTGCGAGTGTATTACAAACTGTGTGATTTTACAATGCCTTTCAGTTAAAAAAAAACTACACAGATATTCCAACATAATATGATTTATTTACAATAATGACTAAGTGAAGAAATTCTGTCGAATTAATAAGGTAATTAATAATTAAGATACATAAGACCGAACGATAGAAAATATGATATTTCTTTATAAACAGTTTCCTTCAATGCCATAAACCCTCGAAAGGAAAATCAACTGACATCCCAGCAGGCCGAGAATCCAGGGAGGGATTCTCGGCCTACTAATGTATATGCTTCATTATCCTCAATACGGGAGCGGATACAGAGGGCACTCGGGGCATGTGCCCCCAATGGAAATTTGCGCTCCTTCTGTCGGGAATAGCGCTCCTCCAGGAAGGCTCGAGTGCACCCTCCATCCCGATTTTTTTCAGCCAGAGGCCGCCCTCCAGAGACCAAGTGCCCCATAGCAATTCATGGATCCGCCCAGGCCTCATTCACCCGATGTCTTTGGACCTGCTCCCCCCCCCCCTAGATTGCCATTCATGTACTTTTTCGTTAAAAGGCGTCTTCCGCTGAGCAACATGACGGTCACACTCCTACCGCAGAAGGGCGTTTTACTGGTTCTAAGGTGGTTAGTCTCTTTACCCTTTGGATCCGTTCCTGACATGGATGGAGGATATACCTACTGTATGAAATTGTAATGGGGAACAAAAGATAGCAAAGCTGCCATTAAGAAAACGTACTGAACACAGCGACGGACCCACTACCCATCCCATCACAACCCACCAAGTGTCCAAAACATCACCGGATTCGGAGCACGATTTCATCCTAGCTGCCCCATTCCCCCAGTAATTATCTTGTTTGCCAACACGGAGTGATGGGATCTTCCGCCACTGCCTGGGCAACCCCCCCTCTCGTCAGGGGCTGATACAGGAATTTCCATAAGGCAATTGTCTGGAGGGGTGTGTCATTTCTAAGGAGGGCTTCTCTGCTAAAGCACCTGGAGGGGTACCTCCGCCGGAAGCCTCCGAGGGGCGCCTAAGGCTGAACAATTCGTTGGGGGGGGGGGGGGGGAGGAGGTATTCGAGCCATTGCAGAGCGGCTCCTCTGCCCGGCCGGAGAGCCACCTTCCATGTGGGGGCACTGGAGGAATGCACCCCAATGCCCCTGTATCCGACCGTACCCGTAATTTGTACCATGTTATCCGAGGCCTTACCCTACAACGATAGTTAGTTAGTTAGTTATTTGGGTTTTAGGGCGCATCAACTGCATTGGTTATACAGCGCCCATAACAAATACAACGATAGTTAAATTTATAGTTCCTCAATCATTAAAATATATCGGTCCACCCCTGGGTTCCGATGGCAGGCAAGCCCAAACAATACGGAATTTGCATCACGAGCAAACCAGTAGTATCGCCATGCTTGGCCTGTGATGATGGGGGGTGGGTGAAGTGACTGGATTTAATTTGCGTGAGTGATTTGCGTATGTGTTTTGTGAGCACAGCTTCATTAGCTATTGAGGACAGCATGGAGTGATTCAACATGACAGTGACCTTCGTGTTTTGTGGATCAGTTTATGCTGGTTGTGGGCTGTGGCGGGTATGTAGGCGCCTACCTAGGACCTACCTAATGACTGATGCAAGTGGAGGTTTGCATGCATGAAGAACAAGCCTCCTTAGCTACCTTCAATCCGGTACATTACTTAAGCAAGGCATGTACTAATGCCAGTGGGGTCCCAGAGGCTCTAGCACGGGTGTTGATTTTTTTTAATTATTTGGGGGCGGGGTGGGGGTAAAATACGTGAAGGCAATGGGCAGGCCCAAATGGATTGAAGGGGCACACTCCACGGGGTTCCATGTTAAAAGTTGAAATTAGTGTGTGTGTGTGGGGGGGTGGGGGGGGGGGGGCAAAGCCAACATTGAGGGGACACTTGCCTCCTCAAAAGTGTAAAACAACAAACACCCCTGGGCTCTAGGCAGGTAGTAGCTACCCTATTTACCTACCTACCTAGGTTTGTGTACTCGGGCCTTCCCAGAGGGGAGCCTTTTCTTCCAAGGGGCACCTTTTCCTCAGAGGTGCCTCTGGCAGAAAAAAATTGAGGGGTGCACTCTAGCCTTCCCGGAGGGGCGCATTTACCCGGCCGGAGGGGTGCCAACTTTTCATGGGGCGGAGGTACATGCCCCCAGCGTCCCCATTGTATCCGCCCCTGTCTTGGGGGCATGGCCCCCTGGATTCATGAGAACTAAACATAGCCATCTATTCAGATGTTTGGTTCTAGCCTGTAATGTCCTTCTTCATCCGACAATGAAGATTAGGTACATAGGTACCTGAAGTAGTTTTCACTCTCGAAGTGTAGGTTGCTGAGAGGCTTGAACACCCTTGCTGCTCGCCGCAGCGGAGCTTCCTTGAAAAACAAATCAAAGTCATCCATGTTTCCTTCACTGCCACTGCTCTACACCAAAATTCACACAGCCTAGAACGTGTGTTATCGCAAGCGGTGTATTTGCCAAGATTGTGGACACCCGACAACCTTGATGAAATTCAGATGATGTAATAACACACATTTCTGGGTAGTTTGTGGCTAACAAACGATGTACTTCGGATTTTGTAGTTTTGTTAGCTCGTGATGTTAGTGAAATGCCATCTTACAAATAACAGCACAAACTGGGTATTCACACCGAATTCGGTGTGAATACACAGCTTGTGATTTTAGTGAAATTGGCCTTAGGTATTGGTTTAATCTAGCTTTTTACGGACCAGATCTGTTTCTTCTACTCGGATCCAAGAAAACCATCCTGAAAGAACATCCACACATGATGGCACCCCGACGAGGCACTACCTTTCCGTGGTGGTGGATGCGTTCTCCAATGACTCGGCAGCTTAATCTACCGGTGAGGGGCCAGCCTAGGAGTTCCTCACTCGTCCTTCCACCCACACGCTCCCATTCCAACGTCCGTCCCATCTCAACATCCATGTCCTTCACCTGGCCTTACAACACCAACTCTCCCTACTATGAGCAGGTTGACCAGCTTCCCCTGGTCCACCCGTCCGCTTAGTTGTATTGGGGTAGCCGCACCCCCTCGATACGTCCCCCGGGGTTGACGGAGTCATGGAGGCCGAGGTCCCCCGTCGCGCGGTGCTAGTTGTGACTGGGGAGCAACACGCCTCTTTGGTCCCGATATCCCGAAGTGGCGGGCGGATCCGTAGGGCCCCATACGGGCCAGGTGACGAGTCGCCTCGGGTTGGGGCTTCTTCCCAGTGTCTGCCGGCCCGGCCGGCTGGGGTCAAGGGGTGGGCGGCGCTGGATCCCGGTCGGGGTGGTGAATCTCTCTCTCCCTTCCGCGGGACTCAGGCGTCCCCCCAGTAGGACCCCTATGTGGTGTGGTACCACGAGGAGTAAAACAAACATTTTATGGCAACCTCAAACACAACAAACAATTCACCTGCCCCCTCTAGCAGGGGGCAGACGAGCAGACACGTCAGGAACCCGGGTGTGTTGCGTGTAGGGCCCGGCCAAGAAATTTGTCTTGCTACTCCTCGTATCCTCATCATGAGGTCACTTGAAGAGGAAAAAAATATTTCACGACTTAACGCGTTCCATAGAAAAGAGGCAGTGACAAGCTAGGGATGGTGTTGAGATGCGAAAAGCTTAGAGACGGTGGAGTAGAAGTAGAATTTAAAAACACTGATGACGCTAGCACAGCGATGGGCACGACTGAACTAACTTACACTGTGAGAAATGAAACTGGCAGGCGAATCGTCAAGGTACCTATCGAAGTGCGACCACATAACACTAAAAACTACTCGAAAATGGTTATTAATTGCTATGATTTGAGAGACGTGTCGGAAGCAGATATTGTGGATGGCCTAGCAGAATGGGGAGTGGAAGAGGCGTGAAGGATTACTACTAGAAAAGGTCAAGAAACGCAACCAACGAACAACCTCATACTAACATTTCGTTCACCTAATCTTCCAGAATTCGTCTTCGTCGGATATGTTTGTGTAAATGTCCGTGTGTATATCCCCAATCGAATGAGGTGCTTTCGATGTTCCAGATATGGGCATACGACACAACACTGCCGAAACCGTGAGACATGTGGCAGATGTGGATCCGTGGAGCATGCACGAGGAAAATGCGAAGCTGAATGTCCAAAATGTCCCAACTGTGGTCCTGACCAAAAATCGCACGCTGCCTACGATTGCTCATGTCCCATTTTCCTGAAGGAAAAAGAGATGGTTACATTGAAATGCACAAACAAGAAGAAGAATTTCGCGAGGCGCGTGAGCTGTATGAGAAAACCCACCCAAAAATATCGTACGCAACACAGGCAAAACTTAGCCCTACAATGGCACAACATACACAGAGGCAATCGAGTACATACATCAAGGCTTTATCATTCAGCTGAGTGCCCTGATGCGCTCATTCGGTATGAGTGCATCCCGTTAGTGGAGCGATCTACATCTCCCCCAATAGAGAGGTCAGTGAGCCTACAGTTAGTTAGTTAGTTATTTGGGTTTAAAGGGCGCATCGACTGCAATGGTCATATAGCGCCCATAACAAGTTTATTGATAAAACCAGAAGTAAAATCGCGGCAAAACAGTGTCATGCTGAGATGTAATTCCCCGCATACTGTCTCAGTTAAAACATTTCTTCGCAGTCAGCCGTTTAGAGATATGGTATGGGGCGGTCACAGGTGTTACGGTCAGGACGGTCGTCTATCCCAAACGTCTCGGCTTACAGGTGGGTATCATCATCACGGGCGACTCAGCGCGGGGACGGGACCTGGGACTCGCTTCGGTCGGTGGTGAAATAGGCATCCGCTTTCGGCTGGTAGGTGGTGTAAGTGGCTGGCCTGTGAATGGGACAGGTGGAGGTGGACCCATTATTTCTCCAGAGGGGCCAAGTGGTGCGCGCGGTACCGACGGTGAGCGTTCTCGCATGCCGAGCCTCGCAGCCATGGAACATTTTCCCACTGCGCCTTTCCCACCAATGTTTGATGCCACACTTGTAGGTCTTTCTGCTCGACCTCGCGCTGTCAGGTCCGGAGCTCCACTTCGCACAGGAATTCTCAGTGACGGCAATGAGCTGGTCGATCGGGGAGGTAAAAATATCGATAGGGGTGGTAAATTAGGGAATTCTGCGAGAGGTGTTTGAGTGGATGCCACCATGATCGGTTCAGTCACCGGAGTTGCGGTAGCGTCTGTTTGGCAGGCGATCGTGCGCTGCTCAGGACGACGTTGTTTTGGGTAACTGAACGAAGTTTCTGTCTGCACAACAGCAGGACAAGACGGTAAGACGTAGTCGGCTGCAACTCCAGTTACTGCTGCCGGGATTTCATCGTCTGAGTTTACCTGGATTATTGCCAGACCACATTCCTTTAGCAGGCCTATCAATTGGCGGGCTGTCATCTTATCCAGAGCATCGTTTCCAGGAGGATCACAGCTCCGTGGTGCAGGTGTAGTATGTGGCATGTCTGTTCGCTCCTGGGATGACTCGGGTTGAAGGGCATGGGTGGAGCTGGCCACCACGGCCGCATAACAGCGAGGTGGAGTGGCCGCATTGGTCATTTCCCGAGCTTCTCGGAATGACACGCCCCTGTCACACTTCAATCTTATGATACTCTGCTCCCGTTTGAAAACCGGGCAGACTCGGTCACGAGCAGAATGATCGCCCTTGCAGTTTGGACAGCATAAGGTTTCCGATGTGCAAGCGTCCACAGAATGCTCCAAGGAAGCACATCGCAGACATCTCGGCTTTGATCGACAGTGGCGGCTGGTGTGTCCGTACCTGTGACAGGCGAAGCATCTCATCGGGATTGGTCGATAAACGTGGACCCTGACCCTAACATGCCAGATTCTCACATGGGTGGGCTGTGTTTGGGAGTTAAAGGTAAGTACAATGTTGTCTGTGTCGTGTGAAACACTGTCCCTTTTCGTTTTCAGTCTTCTAGCCTCCAGGACACCGAACGCCGCAAGACCGCGCACAATTTCTTCACATGTCACACCTTGTAGGTCATGGCAAGTGATGACACCTCTGGAGCAGTTTTTAGAGTGGCGAGTTTTCACATTTAGGGGCACTGTCCTTTGTACGCGTCTACCATCGATGGTGTACATAAACGTAAAGAGTGTGGCTTTTAACGCCCGCCTAGCTTCCTCCGGATCCAAAATTCAGCTTCGATGCCACCATCACCCAATTTGTCAAACCGTACCACTGTACCGAATCGCTCGGTGCCCTCACACCGTTGGAAAGGGCTGAGGTCGGACAGTCTGAGCTCTGAACTAGACGGGATCAAGACAGTTGGGTCGACGAACTCGGGCTCTACTTCGGTTTCACGCTCAGGTGTCTTGGCAGGTCGCGTCGCCCTGACGGGACGAGAAACCCTAGAAGGACAATCCGAGACAGCGTCTAAATCGGGCCTCACAGAGGCGCGGGACTGGGATGTGGAAGACTGGAACGACGAATCGTCCGAGTCAAGACTAGGGCGAGGATATAGTTGTGTGTCAGGAGAATCCATGGAAGTGTATTGGTTTCAACTCCCCGGGCGCCCCACCACGTAGGGGCCCTACTGGGGGGACGCCTGGGTCCCGCGAACGGGAGGACGACAGGCGCCCGAGGAGCTATACGGGGCAGGCGGCGCCTTCGCCCGGCCGGGAGAGAGAGACTCACCACCCCGACCGGGATCCAGCACCGCCCACCCCTTGACCCCAGCCGGCCGGGCCGGCAGACACTGGGAACAATGCCAGGTCCCCGGCCCGAGGCGACCGGCCACTTGACCCGTATGGGGCCCTACGGGCCCGCCCGCCCCTCCGGGATATCGAGACCAAAGAGGCGTGTTGGTCCCCCGTCACAACTAGCACCGTGCGACGGGGGACCTCAACCTCCAGGACTCCGTCAACCCCGGGGGGCGGGCCGAGGGGGCGCGGCTACCCCGATAAAACTGAGCTGGTGGGCAGGACAGGGGAAGTTGTCCTACCCGCTCTTAGTGGGGAGAGTTGGTGTTGCAGGGCCAGGTGAAGGACATGGACGTTGAGATGGGATGGGCATTGGAATGGGAGCGTATGGATGGAAGGACGAGTGAGGCTGTGGTAACCAGAGAGAGCGCCATTTCTCTAGCCAGCCGAGCAACGAGGCTGACCCCACTGCGGGGGGTGAGCCTACAGTTGAAGAACATAAAAATAACACGGTAGCTGATGATTACTCAGAAGGTGCTGTTGCAACCACAACCCCTGAGAAAAACCGGGAGACTGAATGGTCTACGGCCCAACGGACCAAGAAGCCGGCGAAACAATAATCCTCACAATTCAGCTCCCCAGTACTCCCTAACCGTTTCCTCATCCTCACCCCTCAACCCCAACCCTCCCAACTCCAACCCTACATAAAATCCACCTATCCAGAGCGAGCTTGCCCGATAGGAAGCGGAATGGCACGCACACGAAGCGAGACGTGCGCGTCTGACCGAGCAGGACCGTGCCAAGCTCTCTAATCAAGCACCGGGGGAGACAAGGCCGGACCGTCCGGGATGTATCATCTGTCGCCCAGGAGGAAAATAGTAGCTCCATCTTCTAGCCCCTCAGCCTACGGATCTTAGTTAGTTATTTGAGTTTAAGGGCGCTTCTCAGCCTACGGATCCTCCGCAGCAATGGGGACCGCCTACACCACTCCCACCACCTCCAGCCAGGCTAGGGAGTCGCCCACCTCCACCTCTACCTGAAGCAGCTCGTGCGGAGAAACGACCCCCTCCATGGGAAACGTTTCCGACGGAGCAAAACAGTCCGAGGATCCGTCCGTGAACTGTTTCACTAGGGTCTAAGATGAGACTGACAGTGAACCCCAGCCCTGATATACCCTCTAATCGAGTGTACGTTTAAACATTTTTGTGGGTGCGGCCATCTTACAGTGGAACTGTAGAAGTTTTTTAGAACGTGCGCCCAAAACCTTCAGAAGGTTCTGAACCAACATTGCCCAGCAGTAGTGTGTTTGCATGAAACTAAACTTTGACCACATTGCAATATATCCATTAAAGGTTACTCTACTTTTCGCAAAGATGTATCGGCTGATACCATTGCCTATGGTGGGGTACTTCTTGCCATGCACCATGGTATTCCCGGAAAAGAGATTGTGCTGAACACGAATCTGCAGGCGGTGGCCGCGCGTGTACTTTTTGAACGTCGTGCTCTCACTGTATACTTTACTCCTGGTGTAGTACTTCCGACCATCGAACTCGGGCAACTCTTTGTCCAGCTTCCACCTCCACTTCTTCTATTAGGGGACTTTAACTCTCATCACACTGTCTGGGGTTGCGATGAGGTCAATTTCCGTGGTCGCCTCTGTAAATTATATTCTACATACCTCTCTTTGCATTTTGAACACGGGCGCACATACACATTTTATCCTCCCAGCAGGTCTTACTTCAGCCTTGGACCTTAGTCTTGTCAGCCCAAAGCAGTTTTGAATGGTAGATGGGCCAAGACCCATTAGGAAGTGCCCACTTTCCCATTTGGCTACATTATCAGGGCAGTCTTACTCTTGGACCGCGCCCACAGCGATGAAATTTGGAGAAGGCTGCCAGGGTATTTGAAGAGCGACTACAGCTGGTCTTCTGTGCTCATTATGATAAACCACCAGTTTCAATAGAAACATTTACATCGCTCCTCCTAGAATGTGCAACTGAGTGTATCCCAAGGACCTCCGGTTCTCCTCGGCGTACCCCAGTCCCATGGTGGACACAAGAGTGCCGGGATGCTATTCGAGCTAGGCGACGCGCTTTTAAAGCATTTAATCGCAACAGCACCACCTCGAACCTAATTGAGTTCAAACGTGGTCGGGCTTTCGCGCGCCGCACGATTCAGGCAGCAAAACGAGCCTCCTGGCGCGAATATGTCAACTCGTTGAATCGTTGCACCCCTCACCCTTTGATATGGTCCCGAATTAAAAGAATCTCAAGTCAGTTCAGCACGACACCTCTACATGTACTAGTTATTGGCGATCGTGGGTTATCTCACCCAATGGACGTGGCCAATGAAATCGGAACAGCACTTCCTCAGAGAAGCTGAACCGGAACCACGGATCCAAGCTTCGCTCGTTACAAAGCCCGGTTTGAGATGACCTTCGTTGACTTCTCTATGCCACAGTATCTTCCATACAACCGACCGTTTACTCATTCAGAACTAATATTTGCCATTTTATAACTTGGGAGCGTCGCTGAGGGCCCGGATGAGGTACAGAACGGGTTACTGAGACATTTGCCGTCGGAGGTGACCACAGTGCTTCTGCGTGTATTTAGTCATTTATGGGAGTTTGAGCTATTCCCCCGTGGTGGAGGGATGCTACGGTTGTCCCACGACTTAAGCCTGGGAAAAGTGGCATTGCCCCTCTATACTATCGCCCGATCTCCTTGACGTCTGCTTTATGCAAATTACATGAGAAAATGGTAAATGTTCGTCTTTTATGGTTTTTGGAAACACATTATCAATTATCAATGCGGAAATTTGCAAGGATGCGACAATCCTTGCAAATTACAAATGCGGATTTCGTAAAAACCGAAGCACGATTGACCATATCGTATCCCTAGACACAGAGGTGAGGGCGGCTTTGCGAAGAAAGCGCCATCTGGGTGCCGTTTTCTTTGACATCGAGAAAGCGTACGACACAACTTGGCGTCACCGGATTCTACTGATACTTTTAAATAAAGGAATTTGCGGCCATATGGGTACCTTTGGGCATAATTTTCTTAAATAATTTTGACGAGTTTGCATACGCATTGACAACCACTTCTGCCAATGGTTTGTACAGGAGAACGGCGTCCCACAGGGAAGCGTTATCAGTGTACCCCATTGACCTATACAAGACTAGACACACTACTCGACTTTTCAGAACGTGCCACCCGGCAACGCTGTAGAGTGGCAAGCGCATTTCCACGGCGAACCCTTACCATTGAAATTCCTATACGCTAGGGTTTGTTGCTTCGTGATTCATTGAAGATGACGAAGTCTTGTTCTGCAATCGGGTGCAGGAAGAGGCATGGTGATCCGCCAAGACATGGAGACCACTTATCATTCCACAGGTTGGTATTTTTGCGTGCTTAATTATGTTTAAATGTTATAATTTGAAGTATGCTTCTGCGCCATAATTGTCAACCTGCGACTTTCATACCGTTAAAGTCATAAAGTCATAAGTCATAAAGTGTTAAGGCTTAATAAGAGCCACAGGGGCCCATCTGGGTTAAGCCTATCTAGAAAAGGTACTAGAAATGTACATACTCTCACCCCAATCAATCCCATATCCAAAGTTCCTAGGTAGCTATATATCCCAGCCTATCTAGCACCATTCACTTGCTATTGCATAACACCCTCAACAATTACAAGCTCGTCCCATCATACCCATTGTGCTACCATAGACAATCTCATCAGTATCACATGCCAAAGGAAGTTGCTGAATCCACTGCTAGGTACACCCTATATAAAGTTATAAAGCGTTTAGACTTAATAAGAGACTCACTTGCTATTGCATAATACACTCAACAATTACAAACTTCTCCCATGATACCCACTGTGCTACCATAGACAATCTAATCAGTATCACATCCTGAAGGAAGGTGCTGAATCCACTGCTAGGTACACCCTATGTAAAGTTATAAAGCATTTAGACTTAATAAGAACGTTTTAAGTTCAGAATAGACATGGAGTTGTTTGACAACACTGCTTGTGTTTTGTGCATAGCTGGTGGTATTTGGTGTATAATTTTATTGGTGAGATATCCATTAGATCTTACTGGTATGAACTAATGGGCGCAAAATGACCAAAGCAGTCGACGCGCCCTAAAGCACAAATCCACAACCACTGGTATGAACTCTAGGCATTTTATGCTATCATTGCCTGTTAGGTTCAGCTATAAAATTTAATTCTGGATTTTGGAATGTGTGGAAGGAAGGAGCTATGTCTCTGAACAGTTCTAAATTCCTGAATACTTGTCTTTTCCATGTGAAAGATTTAGTTTCAAAATGATAGTCCTCATATTGAGGATTGATAATCAGGCTCCAAGGTGAGGGGTGAATGTGGTAAATCTGATTAGAGCTCTAGGGCACTGTCAGCCAATGCCAGGGTAGGCAAGCTCCGATTAGCTTTGCAGATGAGTGGGACAGGTTCTTTGGCTTCCGGAAATTATATTGGAGGGATGGGCTGCACTTATTTGACAAGAGGTTGCACATGATGAATAGGGAATAAAAGTGTGTCTTTCGGGGAAAATAGACTTGGTAGCTGATAGGGTAGAAGAGACAGTGGCATCTCACAGATTTGTAAATTTTGATATGCCTGGCAATATAACCTCACATTTAGCCAACAGGGATAGTTGTAGTTAAAAGGTGCAGAGTAGTAATTCATCAAGAAATGAAAGATTCTGAACATGACGCAGCCAAAACAGGTGCATGATGTTCAATGCACTCTCAGTATTTTATGAAAACTTGCTGATTTTCAGTGATATTTCCAATGAAGAACCATATTTTGTTTGCATTAGTGAAGCATGGGTTGGCCAATTGTTTTGCCTCTAGCTCTAGTAGTTTGTGAGTTGTAAAGCACCAATAATTATTCATCAATATAAATTCCGAAGTTCTACATGTGTACATGATTGTTGATGCCACCACAATATACAGCAAATAAATACATATGATTTTGAAAATATTAATTTAACAATGCTTTCTACCTTTTGCAGGTTAATTGAAAGCATACATTTTACTTGCCAAATGTGTTGAAATGTATGGCAAATGTCTAAAAGGTTAAGACATCACATATATTATATTCTTATACTAGCTTGATTTGGATCACTTCAAAAGGTCAGGATATTTGTAGTGGTGCACTCTTTGCTTAGCTTACCTGATCGTGATCTCCTACCTCATGCATCTTTTTAAACAAACTGACATTTATTAGACAATAATAAATGAAAACAAATAGTTTTAATCTGAAAGGATATGTTGTCCATCTGTGCTCGCAAGCAGTCATAAATTATTTGTGAAATAGGGTGGAAAATACAACTTTCTGAACACTCAATCTACATCCTTCTCCAAGAAGTATCGACATCCCGTTCCTTGATGCGTGCTTATGAAGCCTTCATGTCTTCTTTCTAACAGTATCTTGTTTATATGTGCCATGTTCATGCTCTCCATAACAAATGGTGATGCACAAACATTTTGCAACTCAATTTCAGGTAGAGGGATTACCTATAATGTGGTATGGCATTACAATACCAGTTTATAGCATAGGTAATATTCTCCTTATCCTGAATATAGCTCTTCCAAAATTATGAACCTCAAAACAAATGATAAAGGCACAGTCATAAGTACACCTTGGCTCAGATTTCAGTCTGAAAGACATGAAAAGCATTTTAAATGACACTAATTTCATGGCAAATTTTGACATCCTATTGTGCTTGGTTCGACATCTCACACCTAATGAAAAACCATTATTTTAACACTGCTCACAAGTCACCCTTCAGTAGCAAGATAAATTTCCAGCTTATGCTACTCAGGTTGTTATGTAGCCAAAGAAACATGGTGACATTAACCATTTTATGTATTCCCCCAGGAGTACTGGGGCCACTGTTGTTCATTGTATTTTTTTAATAGCGTTAACAATTTCCTACACAGTAGTTTTGCAATTCACTGATGTTTTGAAAGTCTACGAGCAATTATAGGACACATTTACAAATGCTGTGAATAGCATGACCCAAACCAGGATATAAATCTCGTTTTGTATGTAGGATAGGCCAATATCCCATTGCACCCAGCATATTTCATCAAGTCACACCTCTGCATAAAATGTTTGGAGTAATAAATATATACATGCATCATACAAAAGCAAAGAAGTTTTCAGACAAATTTCAATTTCAGAAATAAATTCCTATGCAAATATGTGTGATGAGTTATCGTGTAAATAATTTCACATTCCATTCTCAGAAATAACTTTGGCTTTTCATTTCAGATTTCCTCATCATGACCAGAATATGCTTAGGAAATGGAGCAATGCTACGAGACGTCACGGGGAAAGGCGACGACCATGGAAGCCCCCTCAGGGTGCACTTCTATGCAGTGATCATTTCACGGAGACTGATTTTTACCCATGCTTTGAACGAAGAAAGCTGCGTGAGGGAAGCATCCCATCGTGGTTTATGTTCCCTGAGCAAAAGAAACCAGCAACGGGCATAAGTCCGCTGAAGCGTGCCAGCATGTGCCCAACTCCTCCCAGGCCAAAGCGGGTAAGACGGCAGTCGAAAGATAAGTTTGTTGGCCATGTTGATCTGGGTGCGGGTGACATGGAGGAATCAAGGCTGGCGACAAATGCCCTAGTGTTCATGGCCGTTGGTCTGAAAGGTCTGTGGCGCCATCCCGTGGCCTACTTTCTCACGGACCACGTGTCCAGTGAGACTCAAGCAGAACTGGCCAAAACTGTCCTATGTGCACTGAGTGACGCAGGACTGAAGGTGCGTGCGTTCGTAGCCGATGGGCTCCAAGCCAACCTGGCTATGTTCGGCCACTTGGGAGTCAAGAACCTGCAGCCAAAGCAGCTGCAGCTTCCAATCGACAGGAACTACTTCCATCATCCTGCAACCAAGGCAAAGGTGCATGTCCTCCTGGATGTGGTGCACATGCTGAAGCTCCTACGAAATCTCCTCGGGGAATACAAGACTCTGCAACTGGATGGTGAAGAGGTATCCTGGAAGTATATTCAGGTGAGACGCTTGACAATTTCACAATTGTAATGTATTTCGGAACCTCCCGAGCAGGGTTTTTCAGTTTCCGTCACAGAAGTGCACTAATGTGCAGCACAAACCATCATCACGAGCATACACGATAACAACGAGTGGCATCACAGTGCTGATGTAAGCGATGTTCCGGAGGCCGGAGGTTAGAGCCCGGACATGCGCAGCATGGCCGAAAGTCTCCGTTTGAAAACATTGTAGCCACCTGAGTTCCTCACATCTGGAGGCAGATTGTTCCACGTCCGGCAAGCTCTCGGTATGAAGGAGCGGCGCGCGAATTCTGTGCGGCATCGTGGTACCTGGAGTTCACCGTTAGCCGTGGCCCGGGTGCTCCGTTGCGACACAGTTGAGCGACAGTTTAGTTGACCGCGAATGAGTTCTGGGCCAGTGAACTCGTTCATAATTTTGAAAACTGAGTGAGCATCTGCCTCGGATATGAAGTCCTCGAATTTGAGCCATCCTAGTTCTTTCAACGTGGGCGACACATGATCCCGGTAGTGCAAGCCGGCGACAATCCTTGCACCAAAGTTGATGCATTTTTGAATGCGTCGTTTCTGGGCTCTGCTACAGCTTCCCCAGACAGACACACAGTATCTTATGTGGGGGAATACGAGTGCCTCAATTAGCACCCGTCTCGTAATGTGAGAAAACTTATGACGCAGTCTAGCGAGTCCAATGAGTATGCAGTTACACAGACGCACAACAGTAGATACATGCACATCCCAGGACAGGTGTGAGTCAAATTTCACGCCAAGTAATTTCACATTCTTAGAATTACTTCTTTCACAAGTAATTCTTCGTGGGTACTATTTCTAAATGGCCCAGACGAACAGATAATTTCACAGGTGTATGTCTAGAAGATTGGAGAACAACCATCTCAGTTTTGGAGGGATTTACTTTTAGTCGATTCTGGATGAACCAGTTGAAGGCGACTGACAGTGATTCATTCAATCGTTAGCACAGCACACAATAGCACAGTGCTGGCAAAAGCATATGTGAAGTAATAAGAAAATTATTTTGCTGAAGTAACGTCCTGTATCTCCACACACATGCATGCCATTATCAGTATTGTTGATGTCCTTTTACCATGGATGAGACTTAATGGATGTGAAACTCGGCTTCTTGACAGTTGAAAACAATGCTCTAATGCTCTCCATATACTTTGAGCCTGCTGAATGTCTGTTGTCAATCTCCTGCAGCCAAGCTAATATAAAGACAAAAGTTAAGTGAAACTACTTGTCACAGGGGCCCTTCTTGGTTGCACTTTGTGGACACCAAAAACTAGTTGCCTGCAAAATTTGTCAATTATCTATTCCAGGAATACTCAAAAGTGACCTGTCGCTCCTTATAATACCTGTATATGCTGCTCTAAAAGATGTTTAGAGAACTGCTGCCAACAATGTAGTCTTATGGCTGGTTCCAAGGTTGAGCTACCCTGTTGGTGAAGAAAGACGATATTAACCTTGTCTTAATATGCCCATTGTGTGTATATTTACAGGCATTGTACGACCTGCAACAGAGTGATGGGATCCGGGCGGCCAATAAGCTCTCTCGACTGCACATCCAGTACGAAAAACAAAATGAAGGTTAAGCTCGCTGCTCAGCTGCTCGGTGGGCAAAGCTCTGCTGTACCTGGAAGATTCAGGTCACTCTGAGTTCGTCGGAGCTGGAGCGACGGCGCGCTTCGTCCTGCTTATTGATCAGGCTTTTGACTACCTCAACAGCAGCAACCCATACGGAAAGGGCTTCAAAGCTCCTACAACTGCAAACAACTTGGAGTGAGTTCAATTATATTAGCATTAAAGCCCTCAAGCCGTTGCAGATTTTCGTGCCCTTTGTCATGTCGGGAGGTGAGGGGACACCTTGACTCCCCGGACGGATTAAGGGTTAAGAACCAACCTGGACGATCCGAGTCACTCTAATATTTAATGAAAATCGCAATGCTTGAACGACGCGTTCGGCTAATTTCCCACGTATTTTAGCAAGCACCATCCTCCATATCAAAGTTGTCATCAAAGGCATAGCAGCATATTTCTCGTAGTGCATCAAACATGAATGAATTGCCCAACCATAGGATCTGCTCCCATGGGCTCATCAAAAAACGGATGAGCTGAGTTGAAAGGTTCGCAACGAAAAGGCCATAACTTGATGTTTGACTCAGTTTCGTTTTGGATATCATTTAATTTGGCATGAGTGACTAGTTTTCTTGTTGCTAAAATTAAAAGGATGTCATTCACTATGACAAACCGAATGATAAGAAAAAAACATTCCAGTGCAGGTAGAGTTATTCTGTCGGCTTCAGACCTCTCAACTCAACTCATCCGTTTTCAGATGAGCCCACGGCAACACGCCCGATGGGCGTGTCAGTATTCTTGGGTATTCGTGGTGTCAGCAATCATACCAGATAAATATTCTCGAATATTGGCGTAGACACATACCATAATCATGTAATTGTTATGTTTTATCGCCAATTGTCCGCAAATAGCGTATGAACAGTACTTTGCGCGTGCGCCTGATGGCCATGCAATCGGTTCACAGTAAAGCCTACGTCACTAGTATTTCATTCTGAGTGTGCTGACATATTGGTATTTCTGTTAGGCTTCGACAGGAGTTCCTGGCCAACTTCAGTTCTACGCTGTTCCGGTTGCAGACAGCATCCGAGGAACCGATATTGCAGACCCGGCGTTTCACTCCGGTCCTGGGTCTTTGCCTCGCGGCGCAAACCGTCATGGACGTCAGTGAGGCCCTGCTGGAGGAGGATGGATTCAGCTACGTCTTGCCGTACAAGATGTCACAAGACCACCTAGAGCTGCTGTTCGGCCGAATCCGACGCATGGGTGGCTACAACAACCCAAACGTGGCCCAACTGCAGCACGCCATGCGCAGACTCATCCTGCACAACTTCATATCGCCATCTGCCACTGGGAACTGCACGGCACGGGACGACAGCGACGACGGCCTGCTTCAAATCCGTCGTCGAAAACCGCAACGGCCGGCGCTCAGCGAAGATGAGCCGATGCCGGCGGTAGTGCAGCATCTCCTCACGACGGGGGACACCGGGTCGTCGTTCGTGGACAACTGTGTTGGGTACATTTCCGGCTATGTGTGTCGCAAGCTGTTGGAAACTGGCGCGATCGGGTGCGGTGAGTGCATCGGTGCACTCCTGTGCAACGAGGACGACCCTCCGTCGCATGAAGTGATGGGTCTTGTGAAGGTGCGGGACAATGGTGGGCTGCTCATCCCTTCGGCGTCGACGTACGCGATCGTAGTGTCAGCAGAGCGGCATTTGACGGCCTTAAGGAAATGTGGTGCTATGGATGGACCGAATCTGTCACTGAGAATTCAGTGTAGTGTTCTGACAAAGTTCATGACGGAGAGCACCCACGACCTGTTCCCTGGAGTACAGGACCACATGGTTGCACCACGAGTGGGTCAGTGCCATGCCGTTGTAATGGTGAACCAGATCGTAGCGAGGTACTTGCGTGTCCGCCTCTACGCCTATGCGAAAAATGTTACTTTGAGTGGACTGCACAGTGCCCACAAGAGGCACAACTTGTGTAAGCAGGTGCTGTTTGCGCACCAATAGGGTATATTTTCAATGACCTTATTGTTCTTTGACACAATGGGGCAATATAAGATGGACATACAGTATGCCAACATTAAAAGTGCTCAGATCCATGCGAAGTACTGAAACAGCGAATGCAGTGTCACATGTGAAATCATCTAATTTCCTCGTCTGGACAGTTTGGCCCTCGAAGTCTGAAGCCTTGAGTAAATGTATCCGACCCTATCCTGCTCCTTCATCTGTGTATCACGCACACAATTTTAAGCACAATTGTTTTTACCTAGGCCAGTAATCTTCAGAGACATTGTTCATTGTTTCAGTCATCTCTGTATTTCATTAATAACCCCGGAATATTGTCCCCATTTACCGTCAGCAAAGCAATACTGTTCCCGTGGCTCCACTAACCTCCACAAACCTCCACCGGTCGTTCCCGTCGCAAATCCGGTGGAGATTTTTCCTCCACCAACCTCCACCAGTGGAGCAAAAGCTCCGCCAGCCCAGAAGCAGAGTCCAATTGCGATTTTTCAGTTGAGCTCAATCACGGCGCACTTGCGCGATATATTTGCGCGTAAGCAACGTCCTCCATCATATGAATCTCATCTTCATGCATCAACTGAATACCAGGGAAATTTGAAATTACTACTACAACTATGAACAATAATCGAAGTAACAGATGCAGACCACAAAACATGTTTTTAGGCCTTTAATCTACGTCATTCGGCCTAAGGGAAGATGTTACTTTACCGGCCGGATCCGCCGCAATTCCCGTGCCCAGAAGTACCGCCGTTCTGGCGCCGACTAAAATCCTACTCGAACCCGATCGACGAGGTAGGGCAAGTTGAGATGAGGAAAAGTCAGCATCGGGTAGAGAAGCGCTCGGGGCCGAGGGAGCTCGGCGGGTCCAGACACTAGATTATATGCTGTACGTTAAGAAGGCAAGCCAAACCGCAAAACGGGGGGAGACGATGCTCAACCGAGAGGAAAGAGAGATTGCCTGGTTCATCCCATAGGCGAAAAGGACGTGTGCTCCCCGCAGTCTCAGAGGATACATACATAGCCAGAAATAAAGACAAATTTGGGACTTTGTAAAACAAGGCATACTATGTACATTGTGCGATCATCTGGACAAACATTTGAAAGGCAATTTGGACAATTTATGATATATGCGCCAAATGCTTCCTTTTTGTCGCGGAATTCACACTGCTGTCAACTGATTTATCCACCAAGCTCCACCGGTCGTTCCCGTGGGCCAGTAGTCGGTTTTACAGCGGAAATTTGCTCCCAGGTCACGTGGTCTCAGGAACAAAATACAGGGAGAAGACCGGGCATGGTGATCTGCGTAAATTAAAAGCGTCCACCAAATCTAATTCTCACATCAGTTTTAATAACGAAATAGGTTTTGGTATTGATGCTGCTGAAATAAATAGAATTAAACTTACGAATATCAGCAAATTGCAATACGCTTTCTAATTTACGTCGAGACTGCACTCAGCTCTACGGTATCTGGCAGCCGACGGATGACTGCCAGATGACAAATTGGCGCTGTGGTTAAATTAGCGAAGGATGCAGTTATAAGCCAACTTCCTGAGCAACGGTACAGAAAATAATAACAAAAGTACACTTAATCGATGTCAACCAAGTTTATAAATTCATACCTGATACTGCCGACATGCTCATGCCGCACAACTAATAAATATTCACAACACACCCCACGAGTAGGACGCTCGTGCACCGACTGATTTGTTGCCTGCCGCATACTGGGATATAGGTTTCGGAATATAAAATGGTTTATGGTAAATTACACTAAAACAATCAGACTAAAATCGTTTTATTCTCACCACCAAGAAACAAGTTTTGTCAATGAAAAAGCTGAGAAAATTGAGTGAAATCAATTCTTGTGAATACTAAATGTTCTTCGATGTACTTTTTTAGTTCATGTCTGGAATGTTTAGTTGAAGCAAGGAATGACTTGGAAGGATGAAAAGCGACTAGACGGGAGAGCAAATTGCCGCTGTAAAACCGACTATTCTCAACCACCCTCAACTAGCCTCCACTGAGTTCCTTCTGGTGGAGCCACGGGAACAGACCCACGAATTCCACGCAAAATCAACAAGTAGAGTTTCCCGGACCGGTCCATTATGCCGCTCCTCGTGCCCTGAGAGCAAATTTTTTGGTCCGGATTGCACCAAATCTATGTCTTTAATAGCTCAGAAAGTTTCAAAACACTGGCTGGGATCATTTTCTAGTCGTGCACCTTCAAACATCGGCCATCCGCCATAGGAATAACATTACGGCGCTAACTCATGCCACTCTCCGCTTGGCGGCGCTAGTGTCGCGAGGTAGGAACGGCCGGCCGGGTACCGCGCCAATGGGAGCAGTGTGTCTAGTCTTATATAGGTCAATGGTGCACCCCTATTTGGCATCATGATTGACGATATTGGTGACGTCATCCCGTGTAATATTGGACGTAAGCTGTCCGTGGATGATTTTACAATGTGGTCCTGTACCTCGCGAACACCACTATTGCAAAGGCAGTTGCAATTTGGAGTCGCGCGCCTGGAAGTGGGCACATAACAACTGGTTTTCGTTTTCAACAACGAAGACTGTCGCCATCCATTTTAGTCGCCGTAGATCTTATCAGGATATGGAACCGAAACTCTATGGAAGGAATGTACCGGTTCAGCCGGTGGCGTGGTTCCTAGGAATGGAGTTTGACCGACGTCTTACATACAGACACCACCTCAAAACTTTACGATAAGTGTTTTAGCGCATTAACATATTGAAATGAGCAACTCGTACCACCTATGGTGCAGATCGGGAAACGCTTATGCCACTGTACCGTTCGCTGATACGCTCAAAACTTGACTACGCCTGTTTTATCTATGACGGTACTGCTGTAACAAACAAACGTGCATTCGACACTGCCATCCGCATTGCAACTGGGGCATTTCGCACCTCGCCTATTATGAACCTTTTGGCAGAAGCACACGAGCCTCATCTATGTCTGCGCAGAGAAAGGCTCGGAATCCGATAGGCCTGCCAGCTCCGCCAGTTCCCTGACCACCCCACCTACTGGCATGCTTTTTTCGCGTCAACTGCCGTTCTTTTTTAGGAGAACGACATTGGAGTATCTTGTCAGAACTTGTCGCCATTTTGAAAGCTCTGTGTTACATCGAAGTGTCACAAGGTGATCGACACGTTATATTCACAGACTCTTTAAGCAGCCTGTTGACACCGAACACATTTTATCCATCCAACCCCCTTTTACGAGATATTCTGAACCGTCTTACTGCCATATACTGCGTGGACGACGGGTGGTCCTGTGTTGGCTCCCTAGCCACGTGGGAATTTCTGGAAACGAGTTGGAGGATGCTGCGGCGTAGCGAGCAGCCGTGCCCCATGCACCAGGTTATTACCACTCCCTGCTACAGACCATTATCGAGAAATCTCCATTTTCCTCCTAGATAAGTGGCAGGCAATGTGGGACGCGACACCTACAAACAAGCTGTAAGCCATCAAGCAACGTCTGGGTCCATGGAGCTCGTCCTAAAGTAAGTCTAGAAAATAAGTGATGCTGTGCTGCCCCTGCATAGGCAGCACAGTAGCACACTTGTGAGACTCACGGACACCTCCTATGCGGTAGCAACAAACCGCAGTGCCCCAGTTGGCATGCACCACTGACAGTTCACCATGTTTTGTTCTCATGTCCTTTTCATTCTAACGAACGTAAACGCCATTTTTGGTCTGCCTCAGGTGACTTCCCTTAGTGATATTCTGTCCAACAACTCTAGCATTGAATATGTACATGTACATACACACATACATGCATACACACATACACATATACATATATATATATACTCCTCCCTGACAATGCATTTTCTCCAAACCCTGCAGCATGATAGTGCCATATAGACAGTACCCAGGATGTGAATATAGGTTCTGCATCTACTAACCACATTTAAATGGCTGTCTGAGTAATGGGTGGAATATGACTACAGCAGTCCAGGCACCCTAAAGCCCAAATAACAAACAGCAATCCACACATGATGGTTTGCTGTCACTTCTCTGTGCATGACCAACTTCACACATCAGTTGGATCTAGTTGGACTGAAGCTTAATGTTTTGTCTTGGCTGATTCAATGCCTGTATCTATCATTGTGAATATGTGACTCACCTGGTGGGAGTTCCAGCAGGTCTCACCATCGCCGTCCGTCAAGTGCTGCTTGCCGAACTGCTTGCCATCCCTGTTAAGGACTGAACTGACAGCGATGTGTGCTCCAGCCAGACTGCTCTGCATTTCCAGGGGCTGGAACAGGTAGCATAGTATGGATGCCATATCACAATCCAACCTCATGTGTGCACTGGCAGGGTATCTAGATAACTGTATCATTATCTATCATTTAGGGCTGTAGGGAGCATCAACTGCATTGGTCATGGAGCATTGTCTATCATTTACATATGCTCTGAGTTCAAGAGGTGCATTACTGGTACTGATATTCCTCTCAATATTTCAGAAGCTATAAATTAAATACACTTTAAATACATTAAAACTGAATAAATTAGATAAAATTAAGTTTTGAGTTTCTGGTAGGTGTATATTATCCAATGTCATGAACATAATCATTTCACATAATGTAAACAATATGCAATGTAAGGTAATCTAGCGTAACATCCCTTTGAAGAAATCTGCCCCCCCCGCCCGTAAATATGGCATAAATTTCAAACATTTCCATGAAAATATTTCCAATAAAAAATAAAACCCAACCACACTTTACCCCAGCCTGCAAAACATGGCAGCTGCACTCCCGATGTATGCCTGAGGGACACCAAATGCATGCCTGAGAGGAACGAATGCATGCCTGGAATTTATGCACATAAATAAGCACATGGGCAGTACCACAGGGGCAGTGTTAAGGTAATGGTTTTTTGTTAGGTGTGAGATGCCTAAACGAGCACAGTAAGATGTAAAAAGTTACTATGAAATTAGTGTCATTTAGAATGCTTTTGATGTCATTAAGACTCAAATTTGAGCCAGTGACGTACTCATGACTGTACCTTTATCGTTTGCTTTGATATTCATTATTTATGAAGAACTATATTTGGGAAGGTGAGAAAATACCCATGATATACACTGGTATTGTATGACATATCAAATTATAGGTAATGCCTTTACCTGAAGTTGTGTTGTGAAATGTTCGTGTATCACCCTCCCTTATCAAGAGAATGAGCATGATACTTATAAACAAGATGCTGTTAGAAAGGAGACACAAATACTTCATAAGCACACATCAAGAAGCAGGATGTGGATACTTTTTGGAGAAGGATGTTGATTGAGTGCTCAAAAAGTGGTACTTTCCACCCTATTTCACAAATAATTTATCACTGCACAGGGGTGGTGGGCATGTTCCAAGGGTGTGACTTTCTATAATTTTGGAGGTGCAGGTACATCCTCAATATGTGAAACTGTACCCCATACGCAAAAAATGTTTACTCACAATGGTCAGCGAATTAACAGCCCAAGGGGCAAACAGGTTGTTGGAACATGTCCTGAATGAAGAGCAAAATATATTTATAATACACAAATGCATAACTGTTGTAATTTTGATAACCTGTATCCATAGATACTTTCCACTTACTAACATACCCTACCATCTTATTACTTTGCATGAGGTTAGAGAGCAGATAGTGAGGCATAGGTCATGCTTGTATGCATACCTATATGCATAATTTTTGTGTGCAATCTCATGGTTTTCATATGCTGAGCAATGTGTATTGAACTATATGTATATCTGTAATAACATGCATTTTTGTTCCATCTGGTGTTCATGGCACATTCAGGATTAGCATATTCCAAGACATAGGCCGAGGAAAGCCGGTATGTATTTTGATCTAGGTAAAATGTGATTTTGGGAATTTACTTTTTGAATCCAGGGTATTTCAATGTAAAAATGAGGATGCGACCACTCATTTTCTACGCAAATGATTACTTTTCGGTTGGCAAACAAATACACGATCATAATCTTCACTCTGCAAATATAGTACATTGCTTATAATTATCCATACCTGGTGTGTCAGAGGTGTGATAAAGAAGAAATTCAACACTTCATGCACTCAATTTAATACTCTGACATTGAAAACCTTATGTTCCCACCTTAATTCTACCTTTATTTCCAAGAATGAATACTCGCAACCTGATGTGTCCACGGCCAAGGCCGGAAGTTCCTTGCAATGCTGTATTATTTAATTTGTAATATATTTGATGACATCATGGCTGACAAATTTGTTTCAGATGATTCTGGTTTGCTGGTTAGGTTAGGTTAGATTATATTATGATATAATATATTTGGTATATATCAAGATCAAGGTAAAATGTGACTTTTTTGATTTTTTAATTTTCATATGGGGTATTTGAACGTGGAAATGATGATGCGACTACTCATTTTCTCTGCAAATGATTACTTTTCAGTTGGCAAAGAAATCCACTAGCAAAATCTTCACTCTACAAATATAGCATATTGTGTATACTGGTTTTCCCGGTTAGGTTAGGTTAGGTTAGGTTTTGTTATGTTATGTTAGGCTAGGTTAGGTTATGTTAGGCTAGGTTAGGTTATGTTAGGCTAGGTTAGGTTAGATTAGATTATATTATGCTATGATACGTTTTATATATTATGCTGAAAATGAGTGACCGCATTGTCTTCATCATGTCAGAAAGCAAACAATTACACAAAAAAAAATAATCACATTTTACCTTGATCTTGATATTTACCCCTAGGGTATATGATTTAAAAGTAATCATTTGCTGTGAAAATGAGTGACTGCATCATCTTCATCATGTCAGAAAGCATACAATAAAAAAAAAAGTGGCAGGCTGGTCAAATTCACACACACACGATCTGATTTTGTTATATTCGAACAAATGAATCATGTGCGTTATTTTCGTTTACAATCTGAGCCGTACTCTAGTAAAGTTCTTGCTGCTAAGGTGGATGCATAGGAAAGTAAGGGTCTGTTCCCGTGGCTCCACCAGAAGGAACTCAGTGGAGGCTAGTTGAGGCTAGTTGAGACTGGCCAACACATCCTCGAGAAGGTTTTTTTGTATATTTTATAAAAGG